>VDFB02016731.1:0-20947 GCA_007258455.2 Sequoia sempervirens | reverse complement strand
ATAAATCAATCGTCAACTCTCCTTCAAAGATAGAAAGAGGACTTAGTCTAAAATAAATAAAAACATAACTATAAAGCAGGAGTAGAGAAACCAAATTAGAATTCTATGTGCACAATAGTTTAACTTATTTAATAGATATGTGTTCCTAAGAATAGTCTTATCATAGATTAGTCCTTCTAAGAGTAGACTCCTTCTCCTACCTATCATATTTGGTGAGCAAGAGTGTTATGCAGTGACTCACGACCGATCAATAAATGATCACCTTCGTTTATTTCTAAAAATGCCATGCCTTGGCCATTTGACTTTTTCTCTACAACCATCCGCAACCCTTATGCTACAAGCTGAAAAACCTGTTGTCGCGGATTGATAGTCCTCCTTGCTACAAGGTGTTATTCTTATTCCTAAGGCATCCACATTATTAATAATCATAAATTAAACATAAAATCATACTAAATTTCATGTATCCATGCATCTATACATACATGTATCAATTCATAACATATTTTCATTTCCACATACTTAAAACTGCTTAAAAGTGTATAAAAGGTATATAAGAGGTATGTAAGGTCTTGGTAATGTATTTGAAACTTAGTAGAAAAAATGATAAAAATATAAAACAGTAAAAGGAAAACTAGCCAATGATTGAGCCTATCAATAGGGGGTTGTAAAAGGTGAAGGAGATTTTATATCCAAGGTTAGTTGCTATACAAGGTAAGAAAATTATGTGTGTCAAAAGCACAAAGAATTTCACCAATGAGGGAAACACATACCTCCAAAGTGGCAAGTCACCTAAATATAGGAAAATAGTGGCTTATTTACAAAGGAATTTATACTGGACCAAAATATGGTAGGAAGTAGAAAGATTTGTTATAAATTGTAAATTGTGTTGCTCTAGAAAATCTAAGACAAGAAATTAAGGAATTTATATGCCTTTGACTATTTCCATGAGACCTTAGAAAAGTGTTTCTATAGATTTTGTAGGGGTTTTTACCTATGAATAGATACTCGGGCATGATTACTTGTTTGTTCTAGTTGACAAGCTTAGAAAGATGTGTATTATAATGGCTTGTAAAAATATTATCATAGGGAAAGAAGTAGTTGAATTATTCTTTAAAAAATTATTGGTGTATCTTGGGCTACCTAAGTTCATTATTTCTATGAAGGATATATAGTTTGTTGGTAATTTTTATTCTAATAGCTTGTTATTTCCATTGTAAACCAAGTACAAAAGCATATGCTAATTTAATCAAGTTCTAAATTCCAAAGTAGAGTTTATAGATTGCATCTTGAAGTACAAGGAGCAAGTGGACAAGAGACAAAGATAAAAGGAATTTTTGAAAGGGGAGTTTGTTTTATCCCATTTTATGAAGGAAAGGGTTCTAAAAAATACCCAAAAAATAGATTTTTAGAAATCTTGATGAATTTACCCAAGACTACCACTTGGATGACTTGAGATGTTTTCTTGATTAAGATTTCTAATATCTATAGATATATGTACTTTATTTTCTAAAGGCAATTTTATTTTTTTAAGAGGGGAAAACATTTTTGACTTGGAGCTATGAATTGGTGATGTCACAAATGAGGGACTTCATTCCCATGATAAACAATCAATAATAACACCCCAATGAGGTTTGAACCTTGGTAACAAGAACAAAAACACCATAATTAAAGAATTACATGATGCCAATACCAACAAACCTTGATTGGACCTTCATTTAACAAATAAAAAATAAAATTAATATATAAGCACAAGAAGTTTTCCTCAATTATTTTATAAATATTTAAAATTTTACAATCTTACATTAAATTTATTACTAAGCTCCAAGCTAAGAATGATAAAATTTACCATAGAATAGAATATCGTTACAAGTTAAAGTATAAGTTTAATACTTATACACTTGATTGGTAATAAAATTTCTTACATACTAGTTATGTAATAGTACAAATTACATACCCTATGTACTTCTCCCCTTTATTTAGGCCCATTTTAATTAGATTTTTCCTTTACACAATGATTGGTGTACAGTGGTGTTTCAACATAAAGGTTGGCAAATGATTTGATTCCATTTGCATACATTTCCAAATATTAGCCCTTCTTCCTAGTTCATCCACTCATTATCCTAGGTCAAATTTGAGGGTGTGGAATTCACTTGTGTTTGTTTTATGAATGCATAAATGATCCCAAAATTTTCAAAATTCAATTTTTAATTTGGTCTCTCACTAACTCCATCCAACTAGAGGTTATGTAGACTTGAGTGTGTAATTCGTTAACTTGTGTGTTACAATGCTATATTTAAGGATAAACCCTAATTAATATTTACACATCCATAAGTTCTCGTTCCAATTCACATTATCAGTTAGGGAGCACCATAGAGTATCATTAACTTTCATCAATATCCATGACATTCATTGTACGATTTCTTATTTTCTTTGATAATTTTTACCAACTGTTAAATCAACAAGAATTTAACCAAAGGAGAACATTTCTTGCCTAGCAAACTCTCAAATGATATCTATCAACACCAAATCATTTATTCATAGGTAGCATACACCAAGGTGAACTTTAGATGAAATCATTTTTATGCATATAATTCATGTCTATGTGCAGGGTTTAGATCTGCACTCACCAATATGATAGGCTCACTTTTGTACATGTAAATTTGTTCCTAATTAAATTTTAAAAATGACTAAATTCATATTTCATTATTTCTCTTCTTATATATTTAGAATGAAAAAATAAATAAATTACAATTCAAAACTTATGATAAAAATAATAAACAACTATTTATCAATTACGAAATAAGCTCAATATTTCCACTCCATTTATTTTCCAATTTTTACTTCTAAATTATGTTAATTACCATATTTATAAAATCTAATTTAAAAATCACTTTGTTTTGAGTTGTACACCATGACTCTCCTGAGAAGGGTTCTTCCCATGTTATATTAGTTACCTAAATTTATTAGAACATAAATATATTAGTTTGAGAGAAATATCATACCATAGAACTAAATAAAAAATCTAATTATTTTAGTTCCAACTCTCACTTTTTGTGTAATAATTAGATGTTAGCAAAGTTATTATAGTTGTAAGGTAAAAGGGGTTCTAGTTGATAATATACGATTTAATAAATTTGTATTAGTTTATGTATACTTTTATCGTTTAATTGGTGATAATGATTGAATGTTTCTTGATTATATATTATACTAAGATTTATTTTTTTGAGAGGTGCGCTTAGATTAATTTTGACTCTTAATTTTAAAAGATCATATTCCTTGCATACCAAAACTTAACCAAAAGACAAATATTGATTTATATTTTTCTTCATAATACTCAAATTTATTATATAAAGACAAAACTACCTATATCTATATAATACAATTATTTCTATTGACTTATATTTCAATAAAACTTATTAAATATTCTTAAATTCTAAACAAATATACCTAAATTAAACTAATATATGTATACTTGAATTAAACTAATATATAAATGACTAATCTTTTGAGAAAATTCAATACTTTACTCATATATACACCATTTAAATGCAACCACTCTTAAATGAACCATTCATAAGTGCTCTTCATAAACTATAAATAGAAAATTTAACCTAAAAATATGCAATTTTCTTTTTTTAGATTGTAAGAATTGGGAAGCCTTCCTCTAAACTGCAATGCGCTTGGTAAACTTTTTCCACGTGACCAATGACAAACTGCAATGCATCTGGTAAACTTTTTTCACGTGACCGATGACAAACTACAGCCTGGTAAACTTTTTTCACATAACCAATGACGCTGACGCGACACACCACACCCTCTTGGTAGCACGAGAATGGGGGGAGGCTAGACCTCATGACCTCTTGCCTATGCTTTAGCCAATCGAACTAAACCCCTCACTCCAGAAAAATAATAAAATACACAATTAAATTCTAACAAAACATCTTTAACTACAAAACAATTTATAATTCTATTTTTTTTCAACATAAAAACATGTACTAAAACTCTTAACTGATCCTACTGGGTGGGCCCACTCTCTAATGCGCCTATGAATAAATTACTAGGTCTCTTTCCATCCAACATTGATGGCCCCACCTTGCTGTCTTCCTTTTTGGGGGCCATCTTTTTGTTTGCTTTAGAAATATTGGCATATGCGTTGATCACGTCTCTGGAAGATGCTCGGAATCTTTTTGGTTTCACACTAGTGATGGAACTTTTAAGAGCTTTAATGACAAATGTCACATTCTCAGCGATGACAAAATCGTTACGATCAATTCCGCATGTGGTGGTATTCATTGTCATCCCGTGTTTTGTTCTAATGAGAATTGCCCGTACATGCACTTCAAACTCTCTCAAATGAATCTGGACCCTACAAATTTGCGTCATTTAATGAATCCGTTGTGTCATACGGATCTGGAAATTGGAATTTCAAATTAATTATGACTGTCTTAAAATAATTTTCCACAATATGTTATTATGGGAGAGGACTTTTCTCTGTTGCACCTTTTAATTTCATGCACATGAAAGTCTTAAATGGTATATCAGATTTTTTCACTTTTAGAAAGTAACAAGGATTACAAGATGAGTTGTTATGTGGACGTAGTTTTTAAGTAGTCATTTATAAGTATTGATCGAAGCAATGTACATTGATGACCCCAAATACCATGCACTAAAACCATCACTAAAACTTTTAGAAATCTTTAATTGACAGTTACAAATCCACAAGATTGGATTCATACATGAATGCCTCTCATTTATCACACGATAAAGTGTAATTTAAACACCCTTATTAGAAATTTAATGTGTCACATTATACATTTCAACGTGTATTATTTGAAGTTTAATATCTCACGTCAAACAAAATTTTAAATCATGTTTTATATACTTTTCACATCCATTATCACATACATATTTATGCCATTACAAGCTCTATGTTGACCCTAAATCTAATTTGCAAGATCATTTTTTTTCCATTTTCATTTATGTGACCAATAACTCCATCTTCGTTCTCCTATGACCAATCCTCCATACAAAGACATCTCATTCAAGGCCTTTAGGGTTTGCTCCACATAGATGCAGTTTCTCACTTGCTTGAAATGTCTTAGTTGTTGCTCAAAATTGCACGGCGGGGCATTTTTCATAACCACTGCTCAAAGACATATTGTGTTTCAACTACAACTATATATGTACACCTATTTTGTTCATTTTATTTGTCAACTTCCTCTAGTTATATTGTTTCCTAACCAAAATGCCAAATTACCCTCCATGGTTATATTTTTCCATGCTTCCCAGGATGCCCTATGCCACTACTTGAAATTCATTTCATGTGGGTTTATTTATATTAATAATTTTTGTTGACATTTTTTTGGTTTAGGGTTTCTTTTTATGAATGGTTCTCTCTATATTAACACATTATAGATCTACATATGCTTATATAGCTATATACATGAGTAATTGTGTATATACAAGTATATATACATATATATAACTATATAGATATATACACAATTATATATTAATATATACAATTGTATATGCATATATAAACTAGTATATTTAAGTGATATCAAATTTATGTTAGGAATTAGGTGTAGTACACCTTGCATTATGTTTAATTTATTATTGTGTGTGGTGCACCTAAGAGACCTAGATGTACATGCATCATTAGGAGTTAATATTCTTGGGGCCACTTTATGTTGTATGTAGCATTGGGACATAAATGTAAGTTGTAAAAATATATTTATTTAATATTGGGGAAAGCAATTTAATAAATTACCCAATATTGAATGTGGGGTCATGGTTTTGTAATCTCATGGTTTTAGTCTCATGATTTTATTGGGCAAGTTTTCTTCAAACAGGAATAACTTTCACGAGATGGTCCATTTTTTGACTTTTTATACTCGTCGGAAAGCTCTTTCTTAGCACTGTACTATGATACAAGTTTGGTTTTCTTATTTTTTTGTTTTGACCAATTTTTGGAGCCTTAAATCTAGATGTTCTTGATTACACAGTTTTGAGCATAACTTTTGCATACATAATCAATTTTTTGATTTTGAATAGGCATTGGAGAGCATGTTCAATGTATTTCATAGTGATGTTGTTATATTCTTAGTTTGATGAGGGTGATCCCACAATACTGGTTTACAATTCCGTTGAGGAAGAAAAATTGCAAAAACACTCCCATGAAGAAGATTTTTGTCACACTCCATTGTGTAATTACCTATTTACTATTATTGTGCTAGGGTAAAACATTGCATGTGTGAATGTACTTTGAATTTTGATTGAAATATATATGCTTGCACTTTGTTATCAATGAGTTATGAATGAATGTTATTTCATGTGAAGAAATGCATATATGCGCAATAGATGGTTATTGAATTAGATATTCTAATTATGGAGAAATATTATGTGAAAGCATATTTTGTTGAATAGCTGACTACCGTGGGAATGTGTTAGTTGGATGCAAGTTCATGTCCAATCCTACAAGAGTGAGGGGAAGTATCACTCAGGAGAAGAACTTGGTTGGGTAACTAGTAATGTAACCTAACTGAGCTTACACACACAATCACGGTAGAATGATTGAGTCAAGTCATTATGTTGGGATAAGGTAAGTCATCCTTTAGTATGATGTGTTTGCATTAGTAAGGGTCTTAATTACTATTAAGTGCATTCTTGGATGATGTTTATCTGTTTGGAGCTTATGAGTTCTTCCTTATATTACTATGCTCGAATTGATGAGGTGAACACACAATGAATATATATATGTATGCATATGCATGTCAATAATAGACCATACACATGAACACGTACATGAGAGTACATAAGTAGATGTACCTATGCACGCTTATGGACGGGTTGCTTATGAGTATGGTGTTATCAAACAGATAATACAACATGTATGTGTATATGTATATATACATGGTACGTAAGTCACCTATCAATAAGATAGTAATTGTGATGTGATTGATTGTACAATCGAATATATATCCATAAATCTAAATCAATTAGTCACATCATCTAATCTCTCATTAAATTAATTAACCCTTGATTAATTTAATCCTAATCCATGTCCCATCCTCTAGCTTTTGCCACTTGCACATGAAAATAGATTTAATTCATTTATTAAATCTCTATTTTCTCTCAACATGGCATAATAGAGAATATTCCTTCAAATTTGAATTCAAATCCAAGTGGGATTTGTCCTTCCAACAAGGAATTTATTTCATCTTACATGTCTTTTTGCATTGAGCCAAGTGGCCATTACTCCATTTGACTCTCCCTCCACCTTGTCATTTCACCAGTTTCAAATTTTAAATATATGCATTTATGGGCACACTCATCAAAATGTGCACATCCTTCATCCATTCATCTCTTGACAAGTGGCACCTTGCCATTGGTTGAAAGTTAGTCCCACATTGCTTCATTTTGGGCATTTCTCCAACTTGTCATTCTATAAATAAGAGGCTTCTTTCCTCATTTTAACATCCACAATTTGAGCAAACTTACTATACTCAAATCCATCCTCAAGCATTAGCATTTTCATCTATTTTATCAAGTTTATAGCTAGGTTATGTAGATTTTTCATCATGGAGCTCAAGTGAATCTTCATCAAGTGGATCAACCTTCATCACTCATCAATCTTGCATCATAGGAGTTGGGAAATGGCCAATTTTCACATCAAATTGGCACCAACTCTCCCATGGGATCAAGAGTTTGTTTAATTAGGATTTAATCTATCTTATTGTTTTCTTATTGTTTTCTTCATTTCATTTCCTAATTTAAGCTTTGCAAATGGATTTCATGGGGAACTTAGATTCTAACTTGCATTTCAATCTTCTAATGTGTTGGTTTGTTATGTCTTGCAGGTACTAGGATGTTGGTTCACACAATATGAATGTTAACTTGATTTTATATAAAGTGATGGAAATAATAAAGCTTGCTTCATAAAGTCTTTTATAGGAAATAACAAACTATTACCAGATTTTTACCTATGGCTCAATCAGGTAGAGCCCATTGATATCTAAAAGAAAATGGTACATTTTCTATCTCCCCTACATTATATTCATGTGTACAAATGAAATAACTTAAAAGATTACATAAATTTAAATTATTGCACTTATATAGATGCATGAAATATAAGAAAGATTTTGCAAATCTCTTTTGAAAAAGTAATCTTTATTGAATATAAATATTCATTTGACTCACACAAGCCATGAGTTTAACTTTTGCTTATTCAATGCAAATCAAGATAGATATATACATGAATAAGTAAATGAAGAAAAGAATGTGCATGTAGGGAGGGTAACCAGTCATTGCCTGAGAATGACTGGTTCTGTTGTATCTTCTTGTCTGGTTGATCCCTGAGTTGTCTTGACCTTCCTAGCTCCTTGGTACTCCTTCTTGCATTAAGTCAAAGCAATGTGTTAGAGCAATGCTCTAAGAAATGAAAGGTTACATACCATACATGACTTACCTATGCACATATAAATCAATCTCAATCTGCATTAAACAAACATTTATATCATGAATGTCCTAGAGAAAACATTGAAGCCATCAAAATAACACACCAAAATACACATATGTTTCTAACTTGTTTGCTTCATGTGCAACTATAGGTGTAATAATGTCTTTATTTTGTTCAATTCAAATGAGTGGTGGAAATGTGGCTCCCACAAGGGTTAAGTCCAACTCATAACAATTGGCATAAGCAACGTGAATATCATAAAATATATATTGTGTTTTGCAGAAGTTTCAAAAAAACTTCATATAAAGGAAATGATTGCATCATCACAATATATATGCAAATCCTTTTATGTATACTCTAAGTGCATATAGTTTTTCATTGCAAAACAATTATATTAATGCAGAGCCTTTTGTTATATAAAGAAAGGTACATATTGTTGAATATCAAATGGTAGAAAGAACTATCATCATGATTATTCAAGATGACTGATACCATCAAAATATTAGCAGCAAAGGGTAGTGATTGGGTATTAATACAGGAGCCTCAATAGGCCAAACACCTCAAGTCAATGATCATGAGGATATAAAGAGTAGTCAATAAATAAAATGAAGGTCCCAGATCTTTTTTCACGAAGTTCAAGGGACATAGACAGTTATATTACAATCAGGGGTAGTCTAAGGCATATTGACTAGTAATCATAAAGGTATTTGAAACAGTAGCCCATACAAGCCTCATAACCTTATCTTAGACCAGTCGAAGCAGCTCCATGACAAAATACAATCACGAACTCGATCATTTTTTGCCTCAAAGCTCATAAGCATTATCAGATGATAGTGTACAATTTTTTCTCAACATCATAACACAGTGAAAAAAATAAGAACTCATCTTTTTGCAGCATGAAGACTTTACAGCTGAGAAGAAAATAAATTATTTATAGGGAAAACACTATTATACATATAATCAAAATGAGATCTGCAGAAAAGTGTGAATAACCTTCAGGTTATGCATTAAGATATTAGGCAAAATACAGAAGGTAGCTTTTTCTTTATCTTCTTATTGGAAATCAGACAATGAGTGAAATGGAGGACACAAGTTTTGAGCCTCAAAATAAAGAAATGTACCCACTTAGTACTCATGTTGACAAGTTACGGGAGTTTGAATTAGCTTGTTTTTGGCTTAATAGAAAATAGAACAAAGATTTTCATTTTGTAGTCAACAAACAAAACAAAGGTTTCTTGTGCATAAATGGTTTTGATCATGAAAGAAATGGAGAAAATACGTAAAGACTAAACTCATACTGCTCAATGGAATTTTACAAACCCTTCTATTTTCACATGGCAACATTTTCTTACATAATATGTAGTTTTTCAACAAAAGAAATCCATGTTCAAGGCAAGGTTGTGGCCATTGAAGTGTAGGTCGAGCAGCATAAATGAGCAATATGAGACCGAGTTCGAGATGAGCTTTAGAGTTCAGGAAAACAAGACAATCAAATACCCAAATGGCTGGGGTTTTCAAAAAATTCAAAAGTGAAGACTTTTACATAAACCCTTAATAGCCATAAAATTTGAGAGCTAAGTTCTAAAAAATTTTATAAGAAAGATAAAACCCTCGATTTGATAATGGAGGAGCCTACCATAAAAAAATGCCTATGATGGCTCATGGCTACATCATGAAAATCATAAAGTTACTGGAAAAGGATAAAGCCACAGTTGGCTAGAGGTCGAACTCAGTTTTTTACAATGATAAACCCTCAATTTTTTTTAAAAACAAATACTGAATGTTAAAAATCGCAAGATCTAGTTTTAAGCATAAGCTTACCCTCAACATTTTATGCCTGGGAAGGCTTAGTAAGCCTTTGATGCTTTGAATGAAGGCACGACCATGCACAGTAAAGGAGACCGAGCACATGAAAAAGATAGAGAAACTTTAGTTTAAGGAGGAAAATACAGAAGTTGTAGCCATGGCCATGCCCGCGCATGGAATAAATAAAAATATAAAAGTTGCTTCAGAAAAGACTTACCAATACTTTCTTGAATAGGTTCTATAGAAGATTCAACTAATGAGGCCTCTACACACCCTTGGATTTCATGTATCAAGAGCTTCTACAGTAATTTTTGCGGCGGCTTTAGCTTCTCTCAAAAGCTTCATGCGAAATGGATGATTACTTTACTTTTACTTTCTATTTTAGGGTTTGTAACCCAATTTTTGGCCAACAAGTGTTATACATTTTGCCTGGTATTTTTTAAAATACACATTGTCAACTTATACCCTGTGACTAAGACTTATGTCTTGCTCTATACCTTATGTGAGGCATGCTTAATATAAATGTTTTGACTTAGTAATACCTTTCCTTGAGGTTTTAACCAAATGCATGAAGGATCATATTGTTAATGCTTAAATTTGAGTGATATCCTATAAATTACTTAAATTTAAAGCATTACCTTTAAATGCAAAACATGTGGAGCATATGACTAAGTCTTGGGAAAAGTGAAAGATATGCTTTCATTTATGCCATGCCAATGATTTAGGGGAAGTTGAAGGATTCAGTTTGCAAATACAAGGAGTACTTATAGGAGCCTTTACTTTACTTTTTGAAGCAATTTAAAGATTTTGGAGGGCAATTTGAAGTGTTATCATGTTGGACCAAGTCAAATTTGACTTTTTCACTCATTTGAAGCTCTTTTGGATGAGATCTAGGGACTAGATTTGTGGGATTTTTGTTACATCCGACCCAAGAAGCTTCTAGCTCCTTGTTTAGTGCAACTGTTTGAAGCTTTGCTACTTAGTCATTTTTGGATTCATTTTGTAACTAGTTCTGATTATGTAGCTTTTGTACTAGTAGCTTTGAAGTCCTATGACAGATTTTAACATACTTTGTAGCTCTTTTGGACATGAATGACAGTACAAACTTTGAAATAATAGTGACTTGAAGTTTCTTTGCCATCTTAGTCTTTGCTCTTTTATGTGCATCATTGATTTGATGAAGTTGGTTGTGAGGTATCATCATTCTCTCCTTTCAACTTTGTCTCATATTTAGCACCATTAAGCAAAAATGGTATTTTAATGCAGGTTATATTTAGTGTAAGAATTGCAACATATTTTCTAGCAGTGAATTTCTTTTCCTTTTGGAAGCATGGGCATCAAGGCCTCTTTATAAAATATTTATGCAATAATACATGAATGAGTTGTGCAAGTCCTAGTTTCATGAATGAGCTGGAGCAGTACCGAGATGGGTGACCTCCCGGGACGGACCAGTGCTTCACCTCTGTGAGCATCACCTAGATGCAATGAGTGCTAAGTGGACCATTCGCTATCATGAGAGATGGGTTCTTGTGAACCACTACTCATGAAACATGGGTCAATGAGTTTGACTCGAAACTACACAGTTGAATCCTGATAGTAATATCACAATTTGACGCCGTGGAAAAATACCTCCTACTTTATCAACCGATGAGCTAAAGGGGCTCTATAATGGTCATAAGGCACAACACTTGCGAAGGTTTGCAATGGTAATAACTGCCGGCTTAACCCTGGGTGTCCCCGTTGCCGCTTAAGCCGGAGCAGGATGGGTGACCTGACTTAATTCGCTGCTTCACTCGGAGTATCACCTAGATGCAATGAGTGCTAAGTGGACCATTCGCTATCATGAGAGATGGGTTCTTGTGAACCACTACTCATGAAACATGGGTCAATGAGTTTGACTCGAAACTACACGGTTGAATCCTGATAGTAATATCATAAGTGTCTATTGTCTGAATATTTGTGGTCCTTAGTTAGTTTGGTGTATCACCCAGTATTTCCATTCTCAATATTTTATTTTTAGCAAATCCTTCACCCTTTTCTATACAAAAGATCAGTAGTTAGGGGTGATCCCACAATAGTGGTTTACAATTTTTGGCCAAACTGGACACTGAAATTATTATTTTTAACTAAATCTTCACATTCGGGCACCTATAGCGGCTAAACCATGAAAAATTTGAAGATGATGAAAACTAGAGTCTCGTCACATTTTGTCTGTAGATTCTAAGAATATTTTTTTCAAAAATTTTGGAATCAGATTCCACTTCTTTTTCCATCTCCCATGAAAATTGGTTTTTTTCAAAAAACAATATTTTTAAAAAGTGACGCACACCGTATAACGCATAACTTTTTTTCCATGAAGGATAAAATTCTAATTCTTTCGAATTTAGATTCATAACTTCAATATCTAGTGCTTCCACTTGGTTAGATAGTTTTTTATTGAATTTTTTTCTTTAATCAAGTTTCAAAGTCAAACCAATTACAATTCAAACATAGCGCGACCGTATAACGTATAACTTTTTTTGTATATATCAAATTTTTTTTCTATTGGATCAAGGACTTCAATATTTGGTGCACTCATATTTTTCAAATTTTTTTTTATAATCTGCTATTTTTCCACATGTGCAGAACAAAGACCTTCATTTTTGATGAAAAACCTATGTTTAATAAAACTAAAAAAACAAATACATAATAAAACCAAAACATATTAAAATTATATTCGTTGGATAGCTCGTTCTGAGGACTACCTGATTCTAGTTGGGTTTGTGAATATTCCTCCATTTTCATCCTCAAACCGAGCTCCGAAGTGCCAAAATTCAAGTTTTTTTTGTCTCAAGGGGGATGAGGAATAAAAGGGGTTCGAGTGAACCCCTAGGGGTTTGCTCGAACCAGGGTTCATTCGAACCCCCCTTCTATAAGGGGTTTTGATGTATTTTTTGGCGGGAAAGTATTAAGAGGGTTCAGCCGAACCTAGGTTCTACCGAACCCTTGATTGGTTCGGTCGAACCAATAGTTTTGTACGAACCCCTAAAATCAAGTTTTTTGCCATGCATTCATTTTTTGTGAGTTTTCCTTTCTCACTTCAATTGTAAACCACTATTGTGGCTTCACCCTTAGGTGATAACCAATAGGAAGCCAACCTTTTCCAAAGGTTTGGTCTCATTCAAAGTTGGATCATTCCCATGTTACACTGGAGTTGTTGAACTTCAAGTTCAATAGGGTGTAGATTTCAGTGATAAGACAAACAACAAATAACATGCTGGTCAAAGCATCATTTGAATGCTATAAAATGGGAGTCGACTCATCTTTTCTCTGTCGCACAATGAGACTATGACCAAGTCGACATAGTATATGTGTTTCCTACAAACAAAAAACTATTTCAATAAGATAAATTGTGCTAATGAATAGGAATGATGGCTGCAACATGGCGCCAATATATGGAAACTCTATTTTTGCAGAAGTCTACTTTGATTGCAAGTCAATTATCATCTTTGGGCATGTGCATATTTGAATTGATCTTGAGATACTTCCAAGCCATAGAGGTCAATCTGTTGAATACTATGATGAGTTTACACTTAAATTTCTGCCACCTTATTCCTATGTGTAGTGAGTCAATCTGCATGTGGAGACGTTTTGACTAACACACTTTTTCTTTTTCCTTCAATGTCTCAATTTTTTGTATAAATAGAGGGGCTAGTTCTCTCATTTGGGACACACTTTTTTGCAAATATATTCTGCTACAAATAATTAAAGAGCTATACTTTGTGAGAGCTTGGGGTTACTTTGTGAGAGTATAGTGTTATCTTGTGTAAGAGGCTATAGTGAAGAATTGCTTTGAGTTGATAAAGTAAAGCTAGTAAGTTGTTGTTGGAAGGTTGTGCATCAAGTTAGTCAATTAGATCAAGTGTATTATAGGCATGAGGATCTAGTTTTCTCTTAATTGTCTTTACTTATGAAAGAATAAGTTTTGCATGCTTTGTTTGGACTACTTGAGAATACTTGCATTGGGAAATCATAGCTTTTGCTTTGGAAAGGAAAAGAAGTTGTTATAATTTTTTTTGTGAAAGTGCTTGTATTTACTCCATAATAGGAGGGATTGTTTTTCATTAATAAAGTATACTAGATATGATTAAACAAGGATAGCTTAAGGGTTATTCATTGTTAAGTTATTTGATTGGATTAGATAGCTTCAAAGTTACACCTAGGATTGATTATCCATCGAAGGGAGGGTAACTTGTATTTATGCTTTATAGGTATAAATACCATTAAGTTTTGGAAAAAGGGAATAGGTTGTCTCTAGGGTTAAAGACTACCCATTGAAGGAAATACCTATGCATAGATTATAATGGCCTTAAGTTAAATTGAGCTAGAGTGGTGTATGTGAGGAGGATGACTATCACTCAAAGTATTGAGTGAGAAAGCTGTGGCCAAAGTAGTGTGTTTTCCTTTGGCTCCACCGTTAATTCACCATGATCAATTTATGCATGCTAGTTCTAGATTGTAGGGTTTACAAGTTCTAGTCATGTAGGACACAACACTAAGCTCATAATGGTTATCATTATGAGGTTACTCCACTAATCTCTTCGTTGAAGGGTATGGCCATCTATCGCATGATAGATGTGTGGGAGACCGCATATGAGTCTGTGGTTGGCGGAAAAGTTCTTGAGTGATGCTTCTCCTCTTCAGTAGGTGATAGAAGACCAAGATTTGAAAGGAGATTCCTGGACCATCTATATCTATTGCTTTGAAGCTCGGTTGAGCTATGTATGTAATTTGTACACATTCTTGGAATATTGTAATATGTGGATTATTATATTGAAATGGAATCAATGTTGATTATTGTTATGACATCTATGTTCATTTGTTCCCTATTAATAAAACATATTTTTTATGGCAATGGTTAAGTTACATAGTTTATTTACTTGCAAGTGAAAACTTAGGAAATTTTACTTCAGTGAATGATTGACATGTTACAATTTCAGGTTTTTGGTGGTTTGCACAAAGGGGGTGTTTGCTCTAACCCAAAAGTGGTTCGTTGTAACCTCCCTTCGAGCGAACCCCCTTTTTGTGATGTGACCATTTTTTGCACGTTTTCTAAAATGAAATCAAAGGGAAAGTTAAGACAAAGGGGGGTTTTCTCAAACCCCCTATGATCAAACCCCCTTCACTCGAAAGGATCAATGGGGGTTCGTTCGAACGGGGGTTTGAGTGAACCCCCCTTTTGCCCTTTTCCCCCTCTTCTACCAAATTTCTGCAATTTTTTTCCTTTCGGAGCTTAGGTTGAAGATGAAAATGGAGGAAACTTAAATAACCCAACTAGATGATGGTAGTCCTTAGAACAAGCTATCCATTGAATATAATTTTAATATACTTTGGTTTTATTATGTTATTTTAGTTTAATTAAACATAGGTTTTTCACCAAAAATCAAGCTCTATGTTTTGTACATGTGGAAAAATAGTATATTATTAAAAAAATTCTAAAAAATATGTTCGTGCTAGGTATTGATGTCCTTGATCTAGTAAAAAAAATGAATTTCGATACATACAAAAAATGCTACATTGTATACGGTCCACCCGTGTCTAAATTGTAATTGGTTTGAATTCAAAACTTAATTAAAAATAATAATTCAATAAAACACTATGAAACCAAATGAACGTGCTAGATATCATAGTTACAAAGCTAAATTAAAAAAAAATAGAATTTTATCCTTCATAGAAAAAAAATTATGTTGTTTATGGTGAACATAACTCTTTAAAAATGGTGTTTACTGTTAAAAACTAGTTTTCAAAGGATATGGCAAAAGAAATGCAATCCGATTCCAAAAAAAATAAAAAATATATATTTAGAATCTATAAAAAAAATGTCACAAATCACTACTTTGCATCATCTTAAAAATACTCATGGTTTAGCAACTATAGGTGCCCGAAAGTGAAGATTTAGTTAAATAAAATTAGTTCAATGTCCAGTTTGGCCAAAAATTGTAAACCAGTATTGTGGGATCACCCATGAGCAAAGAGATATGTGTACTTGTTTGTACACTTGTGGGTGCCTAAAATTCTAGGTGTGATTGTGTGAGTATCCAGACGATTCATGAGTTGAAACCTTAAGTGAGTACATATTTTTATGTATTATTAATGATGGTACAACTGATTATTAGTTTGGTACCTCCTAGTATAGGTTTACATGTGTTTTTTAGAGTTAGACTTTGATGGTGATAGGTACACAAGTTGTCTTCAGTTTTGAGGACATGTTTGGAGATGGTTTGAGACTTGGAGTCTTGTATGGGTGATAGTATGAGTGCAGGTATAGCGTTGGTGTTGGTTATGGTGTCATGATTATGTAGGTACACTTTTGCATTGGCATGACATAATTAGGTTTGTGGTGTTTTAGTGGTGATTTGGTTTGACAATAAGAGGTTGTTTCTTGTCTCCTAGATTCTTGTTTGGTTCCTTGACTATGGTACTTGGGTGTGGACATGTTTGGAAAATTAGATTTGAGGTTGATTTGGTGTTTGATTCATTTGGTCTAGAGGATTATTCTCTTTGATATCTTAGTTTGCAATTTACTAATGTGATTATGAGTTTGCATGTTTCAGTGATTGGATCTACAAGTTATGTGATTGGTAGGTATGCACAACTTATTGATTGTAGTGGGATGACTCGGATGTGGATTGTTTATATCCACCAAGTTTGATTTATTGTTGTTGTAGACTTTGTTAGTTGACCTTTTTTGTGGTCATTTGTATATTGGTATGTGTTTTTTGAGATGAGAGGATGGATGATGTTTATAGTACCTACATAGTCAGTTTTGGGACTTGTAGCATGTGGTTTTATCACTTTTTCATGGATAGCTTGGTTACACTTTTAGTGGGATATTTTGATAGTGATGGATTGGCAGTGTTGGATATATTCTTGATGGTTTGTTGGTAGTTGTATCTTTTTGGCTTGGAGATCTTGGTTTCACTTGATGTTACTGATATTTCAATTGTGTGTGTAGACTTGGATGATCTTCATGGAAGAGATGGTTTTCACGATGCCATGTGTAGCTCGATATCACAGTTCAATGGGACTTGTTGGAAATGATGTGATTCATTGTTGGTGATGGATGGTTATCTTCATGTAATTGAGATATTTCTTGGTTTAGAGTGTTTTGGTATTATGTCATGATGTACTCTTGTTACTAGTTTAGAGTTTTGGCATGATACATGTACTCTTGAGACTAGGATGTATGCATTGTTGCATGTGATCTCCTAGGAGAAGATGGTTAGATCATGTTGTCATGTTTATGTTCTTGATTCATGATTGGAGCTTTGACATTGATCTTGTGTGGTTATATTTATATTGAGTATATGATCATTTGCTTGATTACTGCATGATGATGCTATGTTGCATTTGGAGTTTGGCATGGATTGATTGGTTATAGGTTCTCATGGATACATGGAGACTCAGGTGAGGCTAGAGTTCTTGTCGTTAGAGACATGTTGAGATTGTTACTCTTGATGAGGTTTCAGCAAGAAGTCCAAGGAGGCTACACCTTAGTTGGACGTGAGTTCAACATGGACCTATGAGGAGAGTGTTATTGGATGAGTCATGATGACTTGGATATCTTGGAGGAGCATTCTCATTCCCCACTCTTGGTCTAATTTATGGTTCACTTGAGAGGTATTACCTATTATTTCTTTCAAGTGCATTATGTTTATGCTTTGTCTCCTCATGCATATGGATCTTAAGCTACAAATATTTGGTTTTGGAGGGTTCATTTGAGGAGTGTTGGTATGTTTATCTTCTTATGAATTGTGAGTAGATTCATTTATGTTGAGTTAAGGAGATGTATTGGGTTGATTTCCTTCTTTGGGAATGGTTACCTTGAGTTTGATCTTCTTGATTAGAGAGGCTTACATCCATGTTAGTTACATGATATATATGTTATGTTTGATCATGGTGATTGAACAGTTGGGTGTTGTTATGGATTTTATAAATTGGGGTATTGTGGAGGAGATTATACTTAACATAGTTGGAATTTAGAGGTGTATGATGTGCAATGTTTCTCTCTTTGGTCTTGGTTATCTTCCTAGATGTTTGGCTTCACATTATATTGGTTTCTGAGGTTTGGTTGGATCTATTGTGTTCACTAGCTTGTGGTTATGTGTTTTCACTTATGTTCTTGGGTGATGACATGGAGGTTCATTTATCTCTTTCCTTTGTTGGGTGTGGAGAACATGGGAGAGCTATAGAGACTTGTGGTGAGAGTTGTTCTTACAAGTTATTCATTTACAAGTTTTGCATATCATTGTGGATGTTCCTTGGTACTACATGATGTTTTTTACACCTTCTATCTGATGCTATTGGTAGACTTTGTATGCCTTAATCATTTTCAAATTTGCATTACCCATGTAGTGGAAGTTTATGGATGTGTATGTTCTTCATTGTTATGTTTTCACATGGATTTTGTAATTGTGGTTTATAGGTGTACATGTTGATGGCACAAATTTACTATGTTTTGTATACTTTGGAGGTATGGATAGTTGGATGTGTTAGAATTTTTTGTGGGTGTTATTTCAGCTATGGTTAGTGTATCTTGACAACTACGGGTGCATATCGATACCTTTAGATTGAGTGTTTGTGTTTGGGATATCAACTGAGGAAGAACTTATTCTTCATTGTGACAAATTTTATGGCTTCTCTTTGGATGGATTCTTATCTTTTTGCATTGGCATGATGGAGGATGAGAGCATTCATGCTTATGATGGTGCTCACCTTGTTTCTTGTTATAGGTATCTTGACATGGAGCACATAGAGCACTTTGATTCCTTGATGGTATATGTGATTAGAGGGATTGTTCCCTTGTTCATGTTTTGAGGTTACTTGTTACCCTTATGCAATTTATACAAGTGGGAGAAGGTTAAGAATTAGGTGTTGTACACCTTACATAATTTTTATAATGTTTAATTTATTATTATGTGTGTGGTGCACCTAGGAGATTTAAATATACTTGCATCATTAGGAGTTAATATTCTTGGGGGCACTTTATGTTGTATGTAACATTGGGACACAAATGTAAGTTTATCAAATATACTATCATCAAATCAATCAATACAACCTTGCCTATCATGAGGTTTATCAAATCAATCAATGAACCTCACCTATCATGAGGTTTATCAAATCAATCAATGCACCTCACCTATCATGAGGTTTATCAAATCAAACAAATCTAGTCATCCTTGCCTATCATGAGGTTTATTAGATCAATCAACTTGTAATTGATCTTCACCTATCATAAGGTCAATTATCATCATCCTATCATTGAATCTCACCTATCATGAGATCAATGGACATCTAACCTATCAACATCATCAATCATCATCAATATGTAAAGGCTAACGCGATTAAACATCATTGACATCAAGGAGTCTAATCAGGAAAATCATCAATCTAGCCTAAAACTTCACCAATGCACTCGAATAAGTCTTTCTATGTGCTAGAAAACCCTATGCGCTAGAAAAATTAATCAATGCACTAGAACAAAGGTTTTATGTCCTAAATTATTCTATGCGCCATTTTATTTGCTCAATGTTTCGGAACAAGGCCTCAATGCGTCAAAGTACCCTATGCACTAGTTCATCTCATCAATGCACTAATCTAATTTCCCTAAGTGCTAATCTATCCTATGCACCACAACAATTCATGAATGCACTTATTCGGGTCACCAATGCACTAGTCTAACCTATGCACCATTTTAGTAACCCTATGCGCTAAATTTTTCATCCTATGTGCTAATGTGTTCTATGTGCTAGAACAATTACCCTATGGCCATTGCGGCAACCCTATATGCTAAAACAATTAAAAATCTAAATTCAAAGAAAAAAAAGCAAGAAATTAATTACACAAAATACGAGGCAATTTTTAGGGTACTTACTAGAGGTATGTACATTGCTAGGTGGTTGTGGCGCCTAACCTGCTCAAACCGGTGTGTGTAGTAGGGGATCACCATTCTACTCCAAGTTTACGAAATCAATCTCACTCACAAGTTTTCAAATTGAAAAATGCACAAATGAACTTTCTAATCAACTTTTTAACCTTTTAAGGTCAATTAATTGGCATTTTATGGGGATATTTTATTTTAATTTTTCAAGAGGGCCTTAATTAATCAGATCATCACCTACTGGCTTATACATCATTTTTCGGGAGATAAATCGTTTCTGATGCACAAAATTTTGAGATCATCATCAAATCATCAAAAAATCAACAAAATTTTCAAAAAAATCCTAAAAATTCTAAAATTCCCCAATTTATCTCCCAAGGGGGCATATATCCATCATCACTTGAAAATCAACATCTGGGGCATCAATTTATTTTTTTCTTTTCTTCTCAGCATCAATATCAAATTTTCTTTGAAGCAACATGTAAACACATTACTTCAAAGAGGGGCAAAATGTATACACCTTTTAAAATCGGGCCATGACATTTAATTAATTAAATACTAGTTATTTAATTAATATTCGACCACATATAAATAAATTCTCAATTTATTTATATAGTTCACCCTTTTCTAATTCTCCAAATCTAAAATCATATTCTTCTAATTTAATTAAATAATATTTTTTTTCCATAAGCTTGTTTTATTTAATTAAGTTTCATTAATGCTAGATTAGGAATTCAAGCACATTTCTACAACTTTTTATA
>VDFB02016730.1:0-27242 GCA_007258455.2 Sequoia sempervirens | reverse complement strand
CATGTCACAAGCAGGACCTTCTCCCTTGTACACTGATAATCAAGGGGTGCTCAAACTGGCCAAAAATCCAGTCTTCCATGAACGTACCAAGCATGTCAAGCTTCATTGTCATTACATCCGCAAGCTGGTAGAAGACGGATCAATTCAGCTGCAGTATGTTCCAATAGCAGATCAGACTACAGACATTCTCACCAAGTCTCTGAGCCTGGATAAATTTGCAAAATTCAGGGGGCAACTTGGTGTTGTTGATGGATTGACCATTAAGGGAGGGTGTTAGAATCATATATTATTCTCTTATTATTTAATGGTCAATGTAATGTTATGTCTAGTCTATTTAGCTGTTACTGTTTCTACAGTAAATTTTGGTAGGTAGATATATTTAATATCTACAGTTATGTAAGCTCTCTATATATTGTAACTTTTTCTCTTGTTAATACAAGTAACTTTTACCATTTACACTAAGTATAGTTGATTATTGTCACACTTCAGGTTTAAAACATTTATAATTTTTACATTAATGTTGAACAGTAGATTGAATTCTTTTTCATTGTTTTTATTCCATTCTAGATGCATGAAGGGAGAGATCCAGTGTGAAGGTGCCAGATCTTTAGAGGATTGCCATACATGTCTTGAGCTAGCCATGGATTGCTTCAAAATGTGAGCACTGCTATAGTATGTTTGAACACATACACTCCAAGAGGCACAACAGATTGTTGGTACAAAGGTTGAATAATATTTTCTATGTTCACCCCATCATATTAAAAGAGGTTAACCCACAAACACATTGGGTCACCGAGACTAAGGATGACCTTGCAAGAGTTGATCAAGCTAATCTTCAGGTAGATGTAGTAGCGGTGGGAAAGAATGAGGAGAGAGCACAAGCAAATCCTTGGATGTTGATGACTATTAACACACATGCAGATATCATGGTTGCATCGGCATCAAGGACCTATCTCAAATACAAGCATAGGACCCACCATTGGGCTACTGATGTTGGGCATAGTGATGCAAGATCATATCAACCATAGTTCTACTTTTGATTTTCGTTTTTATGCCATGGATATAATAATCAATGAATTTTGAACACCTAAAACACTTGATAATATTTATATATTTAAAAATGCCGTTTCCTTCAACTCAAATCTGCTTTTGTACTTGTTCGATCGATGTATACTTGTGTATGTGGTCAAAGTAGTTTCTAATTGATTACTTTATTATATCTTTAAAGTTGGTGTATAGTAAAAGCCTTAAATCCTTAAAAACATCTATATTTCATGGTGAATTTGCAGAATCTAAGTGCCAATTCTATGTCTCAATCAAAAAAGCAGCCTGCCAAGTCCAAATCTCGTAACTGTGATCCTAAGTCTATGCTCCATGTATTCCATGTGAAAGTAACTTCAAGAGGAGTTTCCAATTTTGGATAACACCCATTCTCCTTTTTGGTAAGAAAATTGGGTCTGCTGGTGGCTTCAAGAGTATGTTACAGAAAACTTTCAGATGTGCTTTGGTTTTATTATGAGGTTCATTGACAATGACTTTCTTACAGATTGTGCTGGTCAGGGAGAAGAAGATGCAAGTGAGGAGGCCGCAGCCTATTCCCAAAGATGGATCAGAGAGATCATCAGACCAATCTGAGATTCTAAGCTTGTTTTGATAGATGATGGAATCTTGGGAACAATCTAATTACCCATGCAATAGCAAACAACTAACCCATGGCGCCCATGTACTATCTTTAAAAATTCAAGGAGTAAGATCCTAAGATTAGTAAAGGAGTACATATGAATATGCTTCTCTTGAAGATGGATATGTGATACTCAGACCAACCTGACATTCCAAGCATGTAATGATAGAAGAGAGATTCTTGGGAATAATGTTTAAAAAAGAAAAGAAAAAAATAGTTCTCATGCAATAGAAAACAACTGACACAGGGCATGCATGTATCATCCCTATGAATCCAACAGAGTAATATCCTATTAGTGATAAAGGATATGTGAATATCTGGCATTTACTGTGGAACTGTCATCAATGGATTAAGAGCTGTGATCAAGAAGCTAGATGTGTACACAGATCCACAAGTAGAATACCATTGGTTCCTTTTTCCTATTATTCAACATAAATTCCTAATTTGGATAGCCAACATATTCATGAACTGCAACACAAATAATAAAATGCAACATGCATATGTCATTTTCGGCCCCATTTCAAGAATGCAGCAAAATTAAAATCTAGAAAGGAAATAGTACAAACAAATAGGTTCAATTAAGCTAAAGTACAATATAAATTAACATATAAAATATTTAAATGAAGCACAACTGCAAAAAATATGTGGTAACTGGATAACTAGTGACAAGCACTCCAACCAGAGTGTAGTAAACATCACAAGTTTTTATTTTTTATTCAGATAAGATCACTAGCTTATGAGAGAAGAATCATGACATGCAATGCAAAACTGTTAAATGCGCAATAGGAAGACAATATAAACTAAACACAAGAACATTCCATTACTCGCAATCTTTTCTCGAGCTGTAGTCGCCATGTTAACTCCTCACATTGTTTCTCAAGTTTGTTCTTTGCTTCACGTAGTGCACCTGTCTCTCTCGCAGCCTATCAGATCAGAAAAGACAAGATACCTTACAATTAAAATCAATCAGCTGAAAGAAGAAGACAGTTGCACACTATAACTGTAGAAATAATTTATCTATCATTCACAAGAAGCCTGCAGCTTAGTCTAATGGATGTCCTTAGCAAAAACTAGAAGATACTGATTATATAAAAGTGAAAAATCATATAATGCCACACAACTTGAGTATCCACACAATAATTAGTCTCTAGATAGCTTAAACAATCCTGCGTAGGCCTCCCCTGTAAAAGTCTTAAATCAGTTTCTCTTTGCCCTTTGCAGAGTCTGATGTGTCTCAACATTTCTTTTTTCGTCATTTCAAAACATGTCACAAGGATCTATTCTTCTGTATACATGTCAGACTTTGAAAACTAGTGGCTAAACTTATTTGTTAGGAAGGTTATCCTCACCAGATAGAGAGGACTTGGTATTGTACGTTAGTGATCCAGTGTTTTTCCAGTCTACCAAATATTCAACAACATTTTGATTGGAAAAATTCTGGAAAATTGGCAACAAAGTATGCAAAATAAATTACTCATGCCATTGCCTAATTATATTCAGGAACTAGCAATAACACCATTCCTTGAGAACTCACTCCTCAATCAAATATATGTCATCCAGACTTACATACAGCTGACACGACAGAGCTTAAAAACTGCCCTGAATCTCCTATATTACAAATCAAATTTAAAACTTTAACAGAGAGAATTGCGACCTTCTCTAACTTGTATGCCTTTTCAAGTAAAAATTACAGTGAGACTTATGTTAAAAAATGGTATGTCAGACAATGCATGATAAAGTTCAAGGCATACTACCATGAATTAACTTAGGATAGTAAATCCCTTTCTTCAAGGACAACAAAATCCCAATAATGGTGTTCCCCACAATTTTCCACCATGCAGGTATTCTGGGTTACAATTATCACCATGGCCTCACTCTGTAATTTGGATTTGAGAAATAGATAAGTTATACTGCCCCAGCTAAAACCAACTCCGTCATGATTAGTTCAACATGGCAGATAAATTGTCTGCTGCAATGTCTAGAATATGCCACTAGTAGGAATTTGAGCATTGGATATTTAATATTAAGAATAGTAAATTTGCAGTGTACATACTAGCAATGAAAAATAAAAATAGAATTTGAAATCACACAATTTAATTGGAAAATCAAGTGTCGATGATTTTAGAAGTCCTTCCTGCATCCATAGTATTTGTCAAGATAGAAAGAAAGAAAATATAGAAATGTCCATGAATGACCAAAAAAGGTCAAAGAGACTGGAATGTACAGCAGGTACAATAGCAAAGGAATAGGACACAAAGTGCCCTAGACTTAAAGCAAAAATAGAGTGATTAATATATATATATATATATATATATTAGATAGATATTGTAAAGTTATGTCCTAATGATATAAGTAATTATGATGCTTTAATATAAGTATGGATAGTAGATTCTTATATGTTTGATCTACACTAACAATATCTTCTGAGTGTTAAGAATAGATCAATTGGAGAGCAAGTTGACTCAGTTTGAAAATCCTGAACATTAAGACAGGGATCATCTTATTAGATAAATAAGTGGCATGTGCTCAGCAGACTGATTTCTTGTATCAATGTTATGAAATCTGGTTTAGCAATAATTGGTCATGAAGGGATGAGGCAGGGCTGCAATAGGAAGAACTGCTAAGAGGGCATCCTATTGGGGAGAACTGCTAAGAGGGCACCCTGTTACAGGGAGAACTGCTAGAAGGGCACCCTATCGTGCAGCCTCCCAACTATCCATGAGTGAATCGACTGTTGAAGAAAATGAAGAGGGTCTTCAATCATAAGGGGAGGATACTTGGGGCACCTCACCATGTCCTCATTATGGTGGAACCCACATAGTTATTATTCTAATTGTAATTGATCTCTAACTTGTGTTGGAGGGATTAAATCAAGTCAAGGTACTTTCTAAATCCAGTGTTTGCTTGGTAAATTGGGATAAACTAGTATAACTCCTATTAGGGACATTACACTCTCAAAAATGTACAAAGGGTGCCATGATGAACATAGAGCGGAGCACCAATTCTGAATAGGGGATAAGTTATGGCCTCGATCAGAGAAGAATAGACTCTAAGGACCATAAAATAAGTTTAAACTACTAAGGTGTTAGCGAATGAACCGGCCTCTATTTAAATATCAAAATAACAACTCCATAGCCCTATTTATAAAGGCCAATATTACTAACAACTCTGGAAATATCACAATTTCATTTGTGATTTTCCTCTGAATTGTTATCGAGGTACAACTCCCTCAGGATTATTACTATACTTTATAAAGTTCACTTTTGACCAAAAAGCAGTGAAAGGCAAACAAACACTAATCCATAAATATGGAATTAACTGAAATAAACCATTAACGCCTAAGCACAAAGACCTAGGACAATAATAGCAGTTGAATATAATACTAAGGAATTGACCTTAATCACAAATAAATGAATATAATGTCAAGAAATCATTCCACACAGAGAATAAATCTAGGTTATTGTTTCCAGCCGATAGACTTACTCAATAAAACACCATATCCATACATCTAAATTCAAAGATTCAGAATAACCTGCAATTGCAAACACAATTCCAAAATCATTCCCTCTTCCCTTGTTACATCACAATGCATATCAAAGAAATCTAGACTCTTGGTGAGTCGATCGAATTAAGTTTTATAGAAAATCCCCAATCTTGGATCTTGGCAGTTAAAGTAACCATCATTGGGTCGAGCGGTGGTTTTTTGCCAACTTATTCCCCACTTAGGAAGGTTGATAAATGAAGAATATTAAAGATTAGGAATAATCATCATTACATTACCTCTTTGGTAAGATTTTGACAGTTAGCTGAAACGTTTCTTGTCCACAATTCTGCCCCGTGGTTTGTCGTACTTGCAAATGGTGCAATTTCCAAAGCTTGTATTAAATGAAAAATTGTAACATACACCCCTAATATTTTTTTTTGAAACCCTTGTTTGTTGTTATCCTTGCTCAAGGTAGTGTTTGAGTTTGTTTGCAATGTTGAGTTTGTTTTTTTCAATGTGTTTCAGATGCATATGACATAAAGGCAATGATTGCAATAATAAGAAATACTTAATAACATCGCCTTCCATTAGAACTTCAATGAGCAACATTAAACATTCATTTTCAATTATAAAATCAGAACATTATACATGTATATCAGACCTGGTAAAGTCTTGTTACAGCAGCAATGAGACTCCAGAAAGAGCACTGAACAACACCCAACTTTAGCCTTCTAATCACTCTATTCTCCAATACCCTTGACCTCTTTTTTCAATTCCCAAAGTACAGCATTCAAAACACAACATATGCTGGTAATAAACTGGGGTTTTAGCAGCAAGAGGTCCTCCCTGGAGAAAAGTTCGATCCTCTTCCAAAAATCCAAAACACCACCAAAATTTGCAAACTAATACTTGAAATGATCGGCTGGAAATGACTCTTCTAATGCACCAATACCCATTTTGATTCTTCAATCCATTTTAGAGCTGTGAGCATAAATATGAAATCTTATCCAGAAGTGCAATGCCTAGGAAATGCAAATAAACACAACAAAATCTCCACCAAACACTACAAAACTGAAAACTAGCAAGTCACACCCAAAAACTCTTCAAAATACTGATAAATCTTCTTTTAAAATCACCCAAAACAAACTTTGTGAAGCACTATATGATTCATGTTGTAGAATCACTCTCTATCTGATTAGGGAGGATATTTCACCACTGAAACCAGCCCAAGCAAAGAGGGTTTTCATCCTCAGTCCGCAGCACAAGCACCTTGGAAGAAATCCAACAGCATTTTGTTATGTTGTCAAGCCAAGATAATGAAATGAGAGCCAAACTCCAAATTATAAAGCTAGGGCGATGGACTCCAAAAACCACTTAATTTCACCCTAAAATCCAACTCCATGTCTCCTCAAGAAATATTTTGCATTTTAAATTATCTTTTTCCTCTTCCTTATGGCGTCCACTTTAAGGAGACATAAAATATTAGTTTAGCTTTTAAAAACAACTTGAAGTTGTTTCATTAGGCACAAGGTATGCTTTAGTGAACACTTTTCCCCTTTAAATAAAGTTTAAAATTTAACTTTATAAAATACTTAAGTGGTCGAATAAAACAAATATCAACTGCAACCTTAGGCTCTCCGAAAATAATCTGAGTAATAATACTGTTGCGAGTACACTAGCCTGGGACCAACTCCCCCAAAGATGACTTACTATAAATAGCACTGCTATAAATAGTAAGTATGTGTCAAATACACAAACTAAGCAAAACTGAAGACCATAGAAGAACACTATGACCAACTAAAGATAGCAACATCATAAACCGACCACTGCTATAAATAGAAACCCCTCCGGAAACCCCCAAACTAAACTGCTAAAAATAGCACTTACTATAAATAGCATACTGCTAAAAATAGTGACTCCAAATGCATTTTGGGCACAAAACGGGCAGCCGTCGGTTGTCAGATGCAGATGCATGTCATACCATTGCAAAGCTCTCTAAAAACCCAGAAAGAATCTAGAAACCAATCCTGCATGCAAACCCCTGATTGAAAAGCATGTCACATCCCTGAAATGCATGTCACATCCCTCTGAAGCTCTCTAAAAACCTAGAAGGAATCCATAAACCAAACTGCCAAACTCCGACATGCAAATCCCTAAATCCACCAAAGAGGCCTCCAAATAGCTGGAAACCCAAATTTTGCCTCTGATCGTCCTACGGGTGTCCGAAAATAAGCCAACAGTCACTGGGAAGTGTAGTGCTAAAAATGGGACTTGAAATTTTAAATATCAAAGTTAAGGTTTATAATAAATCTTGTCACATCTTCATTTAATCCTCTAGCCACCTCATTGTCCTTGCATTCACCTAGTCCCAAAGATATCTCCATCTCAAATATGCCACTTAATTTCTATAAATTCGGTGAAAATGACCTGCATTCTCACAATTAATCGTATTGCCAAAGATGGAAAGCATTGAGAGTGATGCTTCTTCTAGGAACGACTTTGTTGTGATTGAGGACATAGAGTGTAGTTTGTTCTATAGGTTAATGATAGACCAATTGAGAGATGTGTTCACAGTCCAGAGTGATGTGGAAGAAGACGTGTTGTGAAAGATTCTTGGGGAGAAGCTTTTGAGTTGTGCCCATGTTCATAATGCAGAGCTCCTCGAATGCTTCGTATACAATGTGGTTCACACTTCAAGGAAGTGTGACTGAGGAATACGAGTAGCAAAGCGTCTGGTTCAACATGAATACCTAATGAGAGTGAGGGCGGCCATTAGAGGGCTAAGTAGGTTTCTCAGAACCGACATTGTAGGCGACACTATTTGTATTGCCATTGCAATTCAACATGACGTTATAGAGGAGGCGGTGGCTCTTCTTCATACAAGGCTAGGACAGAATGACATGGGGTTGTTTGCCCACTTCGCGCAATCTCATGAGAACTTGTTTTCACTGACCCAATTCGAACGCCTGCAAAAGGTGGTGGAGGGGATACGCATCCTCATGTTTGTCCTTTGTGTTTAGAAGAAATGTGTTTGATAACTTCTTGTTTTGAATGCGGACACTATTTTGTAATACCGTATACATATATATGAATATAATATGAAACTTTGTATTTCGATATCGTGTTCTTTGCATCTGAGCACTTCCTTTTTAATTTATTCCTGTATTTAGTTATGGTATCTGTTCATTTTACTTTTCTGCACATTTGAGTTTTTATGATCATGCTTGCAAAACACTCTTCTTGCTATCGCTCATTAAAGAAGGTTCTAGAAAAAACATTGAAATCTGCCATGCTTACAATAACTCTATCCTCTCCCGCCTACATTTTCTTTCAAATAAGGCACAAATATAATTGGCATACGAAGAAGTTTATGAAACCCTGTCAGGGACTAACAATGGTTTCCAAACCTCTTGAGAGTCTCGACAACACATAGAATTTCACTTTCCATGCTTAACTTTTGTTCACGGACGGACTTTTGAGAGGTTATAGAAACTTCAATACAGGCCGACAACTCTTAAAAGTATTTTGACTTAGATTTTTCCCACAAGATATTGACATTTGGGGAGGTTATGCTAACTTTGTTGATGATCGACAATACAAAACATAGAATAAAACCAAAGACTTCAAAGTGGCTTTGGTATAAAGAGGAGTTATAATAACCTTATCGGTGACCGCTAAGGTTTATGAAACTTGGGAAAATCCCGACAAAGCTTGTACTTAAGAACATTTTCAAGCAAAGACAAGGGTTTGGGGGTAGTGGTCAAAACCAAAGTAACATAAGGTATGATCTATTTGAGCTCTTTGATAAGACGGGTAGTAATATTTTCAAATTAAATATGTCTCCTTACATGAATATATACTCAGTTATAAATGGATTCAACTTTTGTTCTTTTGAGTTTTATATGTTAGATTAAGAGGTTTTAGGTTACTTGATGTTTGACATTGAAAATTTTGAACCAAATGCCTAATAAGATATGGATAAAGACATGATACTTCAGGTCAAGGTGAGAATGATTAGAAGAGAAGAAGAGAAACACCGACAAATTGGCTTGTAGAGGCAACATGGATCACCAAGGAGAAAGTGGTGGAATTGTTTCCTTATTCCTTATCCTATTAAATAAAGTAATTAATAGTTTTTTGAAGAATGAAGAACTAGTTAGAAATGGTTAGGCCTTGGCATTGCTGAAAGCATAGCAGTAAAATTGTGAAAATGGTGTGGGCCATGAAGATTTGTGTAGTTTTAAAGGCCTTAATTTGGGCTTGGCAGCAACAACACTACTCTTGAGCCCCATGAGGAGCACTACCCATCAACCCTACTGGAGGCCCCCACCACCAGACCCTCACCAATCACCGTCCTCAAATCTAGGCCCTTGGTCCCCTCATTCCTACATCCCCCCACCTCATGAATTTATGGAACATAGCTTATTATGCTTAAATTTATACATTTCAACAAGTTGTAAGTTCTTCGATTGATTGTATTTTTTGACAAATCACTGAATTATGAATTTATGAAGAAAAAAAAATTGCAATTTATGAGGTATTTAAATATTTTGTTTATTGGCATTATGACTATTACTATTTATAGAATTTTTAATACATATGAAATTATAGTTAGATTGAATATTATTGCTTACACAAAAATTATAGTTATATTGAATATTAATGTTTATATTGTTTATACACGTCTATAAATAGTAATATTCAATCTAGCTATAATTTATAATTTTTGGTACTAAAAATTATATATTAGAACCCGTACCCATACATAGGAGAAAAAATTGTCGTACTAACATACCTGAAAATGTCCATTTACCAAGACCAACAACTTAGATTAAGTCATAAATTCATAATCTATCACAAATTTAAAAGTGTGTGGCATCTAGTTGATGATGGTGCTACTCGTATTTGCTTGAAGACATCTAAATGATGGCTTACTCCTACTACAAACTATGTTGAAAGTGCTCAATAAAATTGGCATCTTTCTCAACTTCTTTTTGAACTAATGGATTGGTCACTATAGTGAATGTCATAGGATAAGCTATGTCAATGGGTATCAAAGATTACAAACCTAAATAGATCTAAAAGGATTTGTGGTAAGTAAATAATTCACAATCTCAAACTCTGAGAGTACACAAGCAACCAAAAATTTCCAAACTATCAAAAACTCATCAAATTAAATAGCACTTAAATTTTTGAAAAATACATAATTTTTTTGGAAAACTGATGCAGAGCAGGGAGGCAAACCTTCAAACAATCACAATTAGATCAGATGCAATCAATCTTTCTACCCTTAAAACCCTAACTTAGCATCCTTTCACAATTCTTTCCCTATTCTCCTTGTAGCATGGGAAACAGAGAAATCCGAACATCTCTTCCAAAATAAACCTCAAACCCACAAACCATTTACCATTTCAGACACCCATTAGGCCCAACTTTAACATATCAAATTTATACATGCACTTGTTTCAGACCATCATCCCTTAAAATTGACTGGTATGCTGGATAGAGCCTCAATTAACCCTCTTTTCCAAAGCAACACCTAACCAGAACCTCTGCCAACCACAAATCTCTATTCAAGCCTTCTCCACAGGTCTCAAATAGCCTAAATCCATAGCTTTCATCAATAGAAACAACCAAAAACTCACCAAAACCCTTACCTAGGCCAATTTAGGCATGCTCAACAGCAATTTAATGAAACTATCAACTCCATGCCTTGGTTCACCTTTCCAACACCTCAGACACTTCATTTAAGGTCTGCCCATGCTCACCCAACCTTTACAAAGCACTGCCCCAGAGTTTCTCAACCATTCCTAACCTCTAGACACAAAATTAGGCCAAAATCAATGAAAATATCAACTAGGGCATCATATGAAATTCTTCAAACTGCCTTCCCTGCTCTTAGAAACCACATGACACAACATCCTACATCTAATTATGCCATTCCACCAAGCTATTACAAGATTCACCAGGTGGAATGGCCTAAATTCCCATTTTACAATTTCAAACCCTCTAAAACAAGGTTCCCAACCCGCTGTCAGTAAAAAGGCTATAAAAAGCTTGAAACTTTGTGAAATTCAATCAAACAAATGCCAAAGTATTCTTAGTTCATGCCCACATAGGATTCAAAGCATCTTAGAACGAGTACACTCAGTACAGGACCGTACTGTAGCCTGTAGCAGCAGGTTTTCAGGAATTGCATTGAAAACAATGTTTTATTGTTGTTTCAATCTTCAATACAGCACTCCAACCTTTGCCTCGAATTGTGTGAGGCCATTTTACACACTTACACATCAAAACTAACTGACAAACCAACCCAAACTACCTTTTGAACTACATATGACCGTTGGACTTCCACTTTGTACATTTTTGCAATTTTGCAACATTACAATATGACAACTTTTCAAGATTTTGCAACATTAACAACATTGTCCCAAAATGACTCGAATTACATGACAAATGGTCTACTATGACCTTATTAGACCAAATAAACTAAAAACACCCTATAACCAAACTTACAATCATCACATGACCTTATTTACATGAGTTGATTTGGTGCCCCTACACCAAAAACACAACTACAAAATGTATCATATGAGTTTGGTGGGGGTTTGGGGGCAATGCCCCCAGCAAGGTTGAGGGGCACACCATTTTCATACTTTTTTAAAAGACGAAAAATCAATGCTTATAAATCCAAGAACCCAAACTTTTTGGAGTGTTTAATCCACCTTTTTTCCAAGTTTTTTTATGTGCTATTGGTTACAAAGTTCCCTAACTCTCTAAAACACCAACAAGGTTCAAATGTTAACCAAATCACCAACTCGTTGACATGACAAAGTAAAGGTGCAAGTTTTGAAATTCAATCACTTGCCAAAATGTCACCAAGCAAGAATGTTGGAAGTTATCAAGTTCTTCTAACCTACAAGTGCCAACAAAATGAAATAAAATAGTGTCAAAGGTTAGCAAATTCCTAGAAACTCCAAATCACTGCCTAGGGTTTCAAATTTTCCAAAAACATTTAAACATATTTGGATCTCCTATGGATCCTTTTGAATTGTTTTAAATGCATGTAAACTCCAATGTCTTTGTTATAAATTGGATTAAATGGTCTGTTTATGGTTTTGCAAGACTTTGAGCAGCAAAAGAAGCATTTCTCTAGTGCACAAATCACCATTACTACTATAGGTGCAATGGTCATTTCCAAGAGTATCGAGACACATTTATTGCAAGACTCAACCCCTACAATTACCAAAAAGGTTTTTCCTACCTGGAAAATTGTTTGACATCCCAAGACACGAATTTTGTGTTGCTCATGCCAAAACAAAGAGGGAACCCATGCCACCATTAATGTGATGAAATATTTCGACTACCAAAGGTGCATTTACACTACCACAAGGTTCCAAATGCACAAAGCTCCAGGCATTGTTCCATAGCTTGCACACCACCTTGCTAGAGCCATCTGCAATGATTTGTACCCACTAGATCTAGGTCATCCATCATGAAGATCGATCTAAGCCCATTAGGTTTTGTCAAAGATGTTGTCTTCCTCTATAAAGGTAATGCATTTCTCTATGTAAAAGGTTGGATGATATTTCTTCAAGATAAGGGTTGGTTGTCATTTCTCTGACCACGAAGTTTCGAATGTTCATTCCTAAAGCCAAAGGGTTGAAATTTCATTCCAAACTTTTATGGAAATCGTTGATACCAGTGGAACTTGTAAAACTCTTTTTTGCATGTTTACTTAAGGTTTTCATGCATTTAGCTAGATATTTCATTCTGGATATATGAGTGTAACAAGCGTTTGATGAATTTGTTGCTCATATCACTTTCAACCTACTAACTATAAGTTGTCCTACTTGGTTAACCTGAACATTTCCTTTCATTATTGTAGAGTCTTATGGAATTGTGCATCAATATTGGGTGCTTAATGAATCTTTATGGTATTGATTTCCTCTTTAGCTAGTACTTTTCTTATATAGTGGGATTTATATGGTTAAGTAAGAAATAGTTAAATACAAATTTATCTACTTGCACACCCACATTGGAATGGAAGCTCAAAACTTTGGATCTTTCTAAACACTTTTTTCTCTTACCCTCCCTTTTGCACTTTTTATAAATTCTAGTTAGTTTAGAACCAACATCACCAATATTGCATATCTAATGAACAAGCATTGTTTCAAATAAAACATTCTTCGACTATAAGTTCAAAAAGCAATTTCTAGGTTAAGAATGGTCTAAACTTTTGTATCTTTTGGATCTAACCCATATTTTAGGATTCAAGCAAACAATTGTGTAAGTCCCTTTGTGTGTTACCAACAAAATACAATGACCAACCAAGCTACCTCACAAGCTAAGACCTGGTCATAAGGAAACTTGGGATTATTGTTTTTTGTCTATGAACTTGATTTCCTTTCAAGAGATGTGGGATACTCCAGTATTTCATCTAAATTGGCAAACATGTCAAAACACTCAAAAACTTAAGTGGTGAAAGTGGCGAATAATTTATAAATAATTTGTAGGTCATCTCATGTTACATTGTGCTAGACTCACATTCCATAATTTGTTTATCTTCATCTTGTGCCACTAGAGTAGAACTAGATGCTTCCATCTATACCAAAAAAGCTTCCCAAGCACAACATTCCTTATTGGAGTGCTCACTAGAGTGTTTTTTGTCATCTTCTTGTCTTGGATTAGTTCTTTTGCTTTTTGAATAGTGTTCAATTGATAGGAAGGTCATTTTCCTCAATCTAATTTTTGTATGCCTCATAACTTAAGATTCTATAATGTGATATGCCCTAGGACTTCAAATGATCATCATTAGACTTATTATTGGCTTTAGATTCAAATTTGCAAGCATACATGTAGGCTTCTCCTCAAGAGGAAATATGCAGCAAGTCCATTTCGATCTCAGTATAGGTTTCAAGCCTGACCTATACTTCAAGATGCGATCTTGTTTGAACTCTTGACCGTCCAATATGGTAGTCAAATTGTGGATTATATCATTATATTCTTGATCAAAATGATCCTAACCTAGGCCAAGTTTGGAATACTTAATGGTTTTATTGTCATAGTTTCCAATAATAAAATAGGTTCTCCTTTCAAGGCATCTACTAAAACATTCCATATATCGACAATTGTAATGCCATCCTCATAGATATATGTTAAGCGATTCATGTCAAATAACTCTTTTGACCCACTCTAACTACTGATACAAGTACCCTGCACCATCAACCAACAACGATACAAGCTATATGTGTTTGTGTGTGTGTGCCTGCACATGTGCACACGTGTGAAACATAACACAATATGGAAGACCAACCAGCAAATCTGCAACAGGTAACTTCAGCAATCTCCCACCCAAATCCTAGATGATCCTCTAATGACATTGAAAGATTCCTTCCTCAAATCTGATCTGAATGTTCTGATTTTGGTTTTCCTTCAAGTCTTTGACTAACATATAGAATAGGTTTTCGTTTGTTTGTGTTTTGTGTTTTTTCTGATTTTTTTGTGTTTTTTTGAGTTTTATGCAAAATGCATAACATGTAAAATGCTGATAAAGGAAAAATAACAAAACATGCAATGATTCTATTGATTAAAAGACTGAAATTACATAGATATGGGCCAATTGCAACATACCCATTCATCTAAAGACCAGGAAATGACTTTTACAAGGCTGCAACTGAAATTTCAGATCTGATATAACCCTAATATAGCAAATTCAAACTCTCCCAGCTCTACAAATGACTACCCACTTCATTTCCAGGTGTGAGAGGAGTTGTGCCACTGCTGTATGAAACTTCTCAGCTTCAAAACTTCAAAAACTTCACCTAGCACTTAGGGTTTGAAGCCCAAATGCCAAACAAAGGTGCGGCTGCCTGTGCAACTGCTGAAAGATGGTAGAAATGTCCTCTAAAAGCACTGATCTGCAATCTGATGTGAATTTATGTCCTTAAAATGGACTGATCTGCAATTATAACCCCAAATAATGCTGCCAACTCCACACTGAAGCTGGATAATGTTGAATCATGTCACCAGGAGAAATGGGTTTTCATCCAAATCTCCAAATTCTCCCAGAAGTTTGCGTTCCTGGAAGCTCCAAGCTCTTCAAACCCTCAAGTTTGCTGCTGCTCTCAAATTGAAGTCATAAGAATGAATCCAAAATAGACAAAAATGCCTTTTTATTTTCACCAAGAGGGGTCAACCTTTTTTGGGGTTACTATTTGGCCTAAAAATTCATAAAATAACATTGAGGGTCTAATTTTACATTGTGAACTTGGCCCCCTTTAAAAAATAACTTAAGTTCTAGGATGGGGATGCACTTTTCACTATTCACTTTCTAATTTTCTGTTACTATTCACCTTTCACTATTCCATTAAAGCCAACTTTATTATTTCCAATTTATCCCTGGCTTAATCAACTGAACTCGACTCTGAAAGGCTCGAACAGCTCCCAGCAAGGTTCGGAACCCTTGTAATAGGTCAACCTTTGCATCCGATCTGAACGCCTAAGGAAGGGACATTATAGACATTAACAGCTATCGCATTGGGAACTATCTAGTGGTGATACTATTCTTTTGCTGCTACAGATTCATAGGACTAAAAGTTGTTCCTGCACCTTTTGGAATGAATTTTATAGCCTAGATGTTAATACATGCGTGTTTGTGTGTGTAAGAGAAACTACTCAGTCAGCACACTTCATATACTCTTCACAGTACCAATACACAGGAACAACCAGCTTTATGACTTAGTTTGCATTGCATTGCATATACATACAAGTCTAAACAGTAATTTATTCTCCTTTAGGAAATCTGATATCGGATGTGAGATAAAAACAAACTAAGCTGCGAATTTCAGCTGTCCGCCTCCCAAATGCTGAATGATACTTTAATGACATAAACAAATCTTGCATTGGAAACTATCTAGTGGTTGCTAATCTTAGCTACTACAGATACTCGTTACTAGCAGTTCTCTCTTACCCTTTGGAATGATTTGTGTGTGTGTGTTTGACAAGGGTAGAAACTACTCAGTTGGTGTACTACACATTATGTTCAGGGTGCAACATGAAACCACGCATTGCATTATCAATGCACAGAAACAACAAAACCAAGTTTGGATAGCATATGCATACTGTTCAAAGTCAAAAACCTAATATGCAGTTGGATCCAGGAATTGACCTTACAAAATTACCTGTGAACAAAACCTAAGAACTACAGTAAAAACTAGTTTGAGATCTCCTCTAGGAGATCTATAACACTGTATGGCAGAAAAGAATAGGATGGCCCACAACAGCCCATCTCCCAAACCCTACATGATCCTTCAATACTATTAATGCATCTTGCATTAGGAACCATTTAGTAGTTACTGAACCCACATATTCTTTTAGTTGCTCTAGATAGTCAGGACTAGCAGTTATCTTGCATGCTTTGGGATGATTTGTATAGCCTGGATTTTCCTGCTTTATTGTATCAACTCCTATTAAGCTTATCAGGTTTTATAACTACTAGTTCTACTTTTTACTATTTAGGTTTTTGGGGTTTACAGTTTTCTTGTAAAGCATCCAGTTATCTATGTTGTATCCCTTTTTATTTTTCTTTGGTTTGTGTTTTTCTTTAGACTCTCAATGTTTTTCAGTAGCACTTCGCAGGTCCATTGACTAGTCCCAGTCATGTCTGGATATTACTGTAAATTTTAAAAATTCATTCTTTCTTCCTATTCCTTGACTCGAATTTCAATCTTAATATTTTTCCAATGCATTACTATGCATGCATACAATCAAAACAACTGGAAATGTGCTTCTTGATATCTCTTCCAAAATAGGAAAATATAACACAAAATGCAGAGATCTGCTAAATTTAAATGTGCTCAATGTAAACAACACCACAACAATGGTGTCTCCTAAAAATCTAAGATTCCTTTACTATAACCATACACTTATAATCTCTTTTTGAACCTGCCCCTCTATGCCATCCTTTGTCATCCACAAAAATCTCTCCATGTCAGTTGACTCCAACTCTTAGCATCACACATTCCTGAAAAAACCACTTAATGATTGCACAAAAAGGTGAAGGCTGAGGAACAGCACCAATGGAAACATAATGGGATAAACTTTACCTATTTGCAAGATTCAAAGCATTTACACACTCATCAAAACTCTTGGAATCTTTTTTGCTCCAGACCGCAATTATGCCAATCCTCTAATCTACTTTTTTTCAAGGGTAGAGTAGCATACTAGTACTTCCAGCTGCTTCTAAGCAGGGCATAATGGGTAAAATATCACCAAGATAGTCACTTATAATCCAATGGCTATCTATTGTGCAGAAATGGATTCCATTATTTCTGTGAGATATAAGCAATCCATCTTAACAGTTATATTTCTTAAGAGATAGCTCATAAGACAGATATTACAAGCAGTATGTAGCAATAAATTCATGTGTAAACAAAGCATACGAGTAGCAATATGTAATAATAAATTGTAGCTAGAAATGAACTTTGATACACTGAAGCAAATATAAAATGAAAGCAACAAGACTATCCTATTGGCTTAAGATGTCCCATCATACATACAACTAAAAGAATGAGGTTAAACTCAGCTTTGTCATCTTGAGCACACTAAGAGCATATTAACTAAAAGCATGCAAAGTACAAACCACGCTGATTTGCAATAGACATACCAACTTCAATTCACGGAGTTCCCTTCTTGCAAGCTTGCTCCTCCATGCACATTGAAAAGTAACAGTTGCAACCCGCAATTTAAGGAAACACAAACGAGCTTTGCACATACGCCAAATTTTCTAAAACAAAAAAAAAGTAACATATCAAAAAGTTGCATCTTCAGCAATCTATAAACATGCTTCTGAACAAAAGAGAATATTCTGATAATTGTTTGAACAATACTAATCTTTATTTCAAAGGAAAGTATAGGAATGTTCCCACCACTGATCCATATTGAAAATCAGACCTATACATATAATTTAAATTTATCATAAATCATAGGATCGCACATATGAAGAAACGTGGTGTTCTGCAGAATAGCATTGCTTAGAAAAAACAAACGAGTTATTGTGAATAATTGTGAACAGTAGTTTTCCAGTGTCATACAATTCAGTGATTAAACCCAGAATTAACCCAGTCACAGCAGTTTTTTCAAAAAATTCTGTAATTCAAAAAGGTGAGATTCAAATGCTTGCAAACAAAGAGTCGTAATTTATCCAAAAGAATATGGTGCTATTTTCAGTTACTAAAGGCTGCCAAATTCTTCAGGGATTAACATTTCAAACATTTCGAATCTTTTCAATTGCTTAGTAACGTTTTCATCATACTTGTTACACTGTTTATTGAATACACGTTTTTTTGTTTTATGTCTAGCCAAGGTATGAAATAACAAACTCAAAATTATTGTTCATCAATACTATATTGTAATGATAATTTGCCACGTTTTTCTTGTTTTAAAAAACCAAACACTTCTGCCATGCTGTATCAGTTCCATATAAATGGTATACTACAATGGTATGCCGTGTCATTCGCTACAAAGGTGCTTCAATAGAGATTTATCTAACGATGTTTACAAAGCCATATTGCACTATACATAAGATAGACAAACCTAACATTTCTTTTCGAATGAAGTGTAATCATTAAATTTATTTTCACATATTTGGTGATATTTCATAAGACTCGAACCTTTTTGTTTGATTGAGAATGTTTAACAGTATTTCCAATCCCACAATTAAGGTCTACCACAACAAGCCCTTGAGAGATAAGGAAGCTTCTAAGCTATCAAATTTATATATGATTAAGAAGCTTAAATTAGCTGATTAGTTCTTGAGGTTATTGGCAATACATGGAACAACAATATTCACATTGTTACTCCAAGAGGAGTACTTCGCTCTGAGAGCATTCTCAAAGGAATCTGTACTGGAATATATATATTGGATTTTATTATCTTCGAATATCCAAGATTCACATGTAAGCTGGAGGCTTCTTGCTGTTTGGACTGTATAATAAGTCATCATTGAAGAGCATATAGAGATACTATACCCAAAGAAATTCAGCCCTCCAGTACATATGGGATAATGTCAAATAGACAAATTGTTTCACTGAAACAGTGCTGTGGATATCAAATGTTTTCTATAGAGTTGTATCTATGTTCTTATTTGCAAAACAGAGAAATTGTTAAAACTAGAGAAGTTCTACGCTAAAGATATGTACTACAGATACCTCCAATCTTCAAGCATCAGCGTTATTGGTTTCTTATTCAAAATTAGAATTTTCATATCGGCTTATAAACGGCTTATTAAAGAGACTCCTAAATCTGGTGACCCCAAAGTCTTAAGTATCTGGAACAAGTATGTCTCCTAATAATGTCAAAGGCTTCGATGCCATTTTGACTCCTTGATCCTGCCTAAAAGAATAAAGGCACAGACAGATGTCCTAGTGTTCCTCCTGAAACCCTGCTTATTCTTTTGCACAAACATTCCAAGACTCCATGCAAGTCTAAGTGACCCTTGTGGATGGATCACCAACTTTTCCCCCTAATAGATATGGTCTTTGAATGTGATGTTATTTTTGGATGCAACTTATACACCAAATTCCTGGAAATAAAATTCTTTTGGGAACCATTGTAAAGAATCTAATTGACTCAGAAATCCTAGATCAGATGAGCTGTTGTGGAAGAAAGGCTCTCTCCAACATGGTGCCGCTAATTATTTATGTCAGAGGATAATTATTGACTGTGAACCATTGCATGGCAAACTTTAATGGCAGCCTCACAAAGGGCCCCATTTCAACATGCCACACAATATTTTCCCTGTAAGAGGACCAGCCCTAGAAAGGGGACACAGTTAACCCACGAGGGTTAGCCACCAGCTATCACGAATACAGTTTTCATCTCTGATTAAAAATGGAGCAACATCCTGGATATACAGCCTGCAATTTTGGGATTTAAAGGTTTTCTGCCATAAGAGTAAGTTTATTTTATTTGTCTTCTACATACAGTTGCAGCCAGTTGTATTCACCGAATTATATATTTTTATTTTTATTTATTTTCATTTTGATTGTACATCAAATTTAAGTTCACAAAACTTGCCAAACTCTATTATGTGCCCTTTAAATATGGCAATTATGAACCTAATCTAATTTAACTATTTGCTATTTTAAATGTTCTTTTTTTTAATTATTTTCTTCACTGGCTGTTTTTACACAACCCGATACAACTCAGATTCATCAAGGGTACCCGAAGCAGGAGCCAGAATTTGGGACAAATCCATGCCATTCCTAGACCAGTAGCAGTGCTTGATCATACCAGTACAAGTATGAGGGCTTGAGCTGCAGTACCCTGCTACATAGGTGAACACCTACAACATCCTCTATTAGATGGGTGTTTGAGAGGTCTTAGCATTTTAATTTGTCTCTTTTCGGACAACTCAAACTGTAGCAGTATCTGAGGTAAAACCTCTCTCGAAATTATAAATTTAGACATATGTTATACCAAGTTTCTGAGATGAAGATGGCAGGTGATCGAGGGACAAGTTTTTGGGACAGATTTTATGGGAGGCCATTTTTTAGGGGACTAGAAGGGACAAGTATTAAAAAATACCAAGTTACCAGTCCTGGTACTAGTTCAGGTTTAGGTTCACACGTTCAGTCAAAAAAAAATTAGGGGTTCATACAAAAGCAAATAAAAATCAAGAATATATACATAAAAACCTACCTCTTTTGCAAAAATCTTACTCTACAATCTCCTTGGCAACAAATGGGCTTTTGCACATGAGTAGGAATAGCAAACCAACCACTTTGAAACATTCACCAATCAGTCTTCAACTCTATTTGTGCAATGCCAAGCAAGGATGAATGATATTTTTATTTTGCATTCACAAAAAAGGAAATCACTTTGTTTTTGTCTTTACAATGTCTTAGAATCCACAATTTAGGGCTAGGGAAGTTTTCAGGCATGTAATCAAAGTCAAATGCCAAATTAGGAAGAAAAAAATTTAAAAACTGAAAAAACAAAAAATGATAGAGTTCATCACAGCAAAGCCGGTTCAGTGTCAAATTTGGCTCAGGTTCCTCCCAAATGAGCCCATAGAGTAGGTCCAAAACCCTAGACAATCCCTCTATGTATTGAACCCGAACCCATAAATGGGAGGGATCAGACATGAACCAGCAAATTCAAGGGACCAAACCAGTAACATAGGAAAAATAGGCAAAAAATTTAAAATACAAGAAATTTCAAATAATATGATAACATTGATAACGCATTCATCATATACATTATAGAGCCTTAATACTTTTGCCCCGTTTTTTACTTCCCAAATTTTAAACTTTTCCCTAATGGTCAAATTGGTAAGCATCACTAGGTCATTGATTTTCATAAAATGTCAATGTCGTATATTTCCTACACTAGTCATCATAGTATTCATCTTAGAAGAAGCCACAATTGATCAAGTTGTTTGTGCACCATTTCGAAGGAGAACCACAAAATTTGTTCAGTCATAATCTTGGAGTTAGCTGGGTGATATAGTGATTCATGGAAACAATTAAATCTACAGATCTGTTTGAGTTGGGATAAAATTGTTTTACAGGGATGATCATTTCTCCAGTACACACAATGTGGTAAATTTTCAGAGCCGGATTCCTATCTGTTTGGGAGATATTAAATTTTCATTATTTTCCTAGGCAAATTGCAGAAACAAATAAATCAAGAGTTTCATTAAGACTCGAGAAAAGTAAATTTATAGAGGGCTTCAGAAGATCAGTTTTTGCAAGGTAGTCAATTTTCAAGCAAAATCGTAATTCTAGTTAAAAGATATTAAATTAACTTGCTCAACACTTGACTAGTGATTTTATTCTTCAAAGTCTTTACATTTTGATGGAGTTAACAAGTTAACTAACCACCTAAAATCCCGAAATTAACTTTTAATTTGTAAGTTAAAATTTAGAAGTTAGTGAGAAACCCAAAACCCTAAAATCCGTTATGAAGAAAAAGTTAGAAAGTTTTGAAAATCTCCAAAAGTGCAACATTATATGTAATGTCCCCATTTTAGGGTTCTCTTGCTCTGTAGTTGGAGATGTCTTTCTAAGTTTGTGTCCGCATGATCAAAGGGATAATCTAAGGCTACCGGTGAGCTCAGTTGATATAGAGGAGTTCTACGATGCTTTCAAATATATTTTTCAACTTCCGATTTGCACTCCAAGATTCTTGGAGGGAGTTTATATTTATAGTAAGTCGTCCAGTCAGATCCGTTCATCATTATTCTTCGTTGGGATCATTCCAATGCAGTTAGTTTTTTATTTCGATGCATTCTGACAGTTTTCGCAAAATGAGTATATTAATGGCTTTATTTTAATTAAATTACTAAGGTTGCCAAATATTAATTAAAATATTTAAAAAGGCCCTTAGTGTTATAGCTCGTCGGAATCGGGACAAAATGTTTTAAATCATGAATGTATTAAATTGGGGCCTTGCAAGTCAAATTATCATTATTTTAATGAAAAGGTCATTTTCGGAGCTAAAAGGGTTATGCTTAAGATCAATCTTAGCTAACATGTTGGTTTGGGGAGAAAAAAGTATGGCTCTTCCCAAGAAACAAATGATATATGTGATAATAGTGAAAATGCACACTAGAATTGGCACATGGAATCCAATAAACTAAATATGGAAAACATTGAAGCATATAGGGCATCATTTGGGTTTACGGTTGATGAAGTTACAACTACTAATCATGATGTTACAAAAATTCTAGGGGATGACCTATTAATATCCCCCTTTAGGGCACATAAATTAAATGGTGTAAAATATGTTTCCTTCCGCGGGAGAAATATGAAGACTAAACAAAAATGTCAAGTGGAGCTTTATTTGATTTTGGATATGATAGGACTCCTCAAAAGAAAAAGAAAAGAAATTGCTTGTTTCAAATTGAGACAATGTTGCTAGCGCATAAGGTGACTAGGTAGTGATAAAATGCACCTGAATATTTATATACATCTATAGACAAATGCCTACAACCCATACATGGTGCTACAACAGTCATTTACCAGTCAATCATGAGCTGTAACATATCCTTTATTATAAATTCATTTTATTAATATTTTAAGTTTTTCACTCATTAAATGAGTAAAATGATGTGTAAGAGGAAGGGATAAGTTTCTTTAATGTAGCTGATCTTCAAGAATCAGTTATGTTCTCAATAGGAAGGAAACTCTACAAATATGCAATCTTAAGGCAAAAAGGGATTTTTTCTCATTTTCCAACCTCTCATCTGGGGTTTTTATACATGTGAGTTCCCGGTGGCAACTGACTACCATTTCAACACAGCCATTGTACAAGGATTTTTGAGAAACATTGTGATCTCATTTCATTGAAGAATCGAAAGAATGTTTCAGAACATTGTGTCTAATTTTCCCTCATGAATTGCAAGTTTTTCTTATGTTAACTTGTAATCGTTCTTTGATGTTTTATGCTATGCATGGCTGCATCTGGATTATAGAAATTGAAAGAATATTATTAGACTTTGAGCTAGTGTATCCTTTCTTGATTACATATTCTTCTTATTCCTAATGTGTCATCTTTCCGCATTCATCTTGCATGTTGGAAAGGGATAATTGTTAATCTTATCAGTTTTTGCTTGCAGGCACAAATTGTTGAATTTTGTGTCACTGTTTGTTTTTGGTCAATTTTATTCTAAGCCTATTCTTGAGAAGTCTTGGTGATTTTCTTATGTCTCTCATCTAGGGTTTCTCTCTGTTTTTCTTTTTTCTTTCCTTGTGTCTTTCCTACTTTTTGGTTAAAAGCATACCCCAAAAAACTCAGAATTAAAATCAAACAAGGGAGCTGCCCCTCTCAAATGCAGAGGAAGATTGATAACTCAATAATGATCTCTCCAACTATTGGAGTGTTAGTCGCTATCCACTAGGCAAGTCTGAGCTGTTTGTAGTGAACTACCACAGCAACTAATATCTTTACCAACAAATATATAACATTACAGTTGAATTGAGATTTCACATGAGAGTTGACAAACAAATTAACAAAATCTAGCTACTTTAAATATCAATATGCATATATATTATAAAAAATGCCCAAGGGCTCCAAGTTTCAACTACAAAATGAGAAAACATAGAAAATATGGCACTACCCGTAATCAACATCTACTAACATTACATCCAAATTAACATATGAGTTTGAGTCATTACCACTATGAGGGATTACTTCATCCAATGGAACCCTAATGGATGCCTATTGTGCCTCCTCATGAACCTATTTGGCATCTTTAGGATCGCATTCCAACATGCGACTAGAGTTCTTTACAATACTCAAGAGTTTGTCGACTCCGAAGTCGCATTACACCATTCACAGCCATCACCTTCTCCAATCATTGAGAGGTAAGCTTATTTCTTTTGATTGACTACAGGGGTTTGGGGGCAACACTCTATGGAGTCGAGGGGCAACATCTCTCACGAGGGCCTACAGACAATGCCTCTCACAAGTTCCATATAAATCTTGAAGGCATATGCCATTTTACATAATTTTATCACTTTTAAAATAATGATGTAGTTTCAAAGCACTCTTGCCTTCTCATTGTTGCTCTCTTCTCTTCTCACAACTATTCTCCTCCTTTGTCTTCTTCACAATATGGAAAATAGAAAAAAGAGTTTGTTTCTTGTTTTTAGTTGTTAGTGTTGTTTTCTTAGGTTTATGGTTGGTGTAAATCTTGTCATGGTCCTTATGGACCCTCTTGTCCTATTTCCTTCAAAATTATGCTTTTTTTTTTAATTTGCAATTTATCTTAACTAGGTTATAGTGGACAGCTAATTGTCCCCAAGACAATCTAGATGTCCATTAGCTGTCCCAAAGGTGGCCCCCATAGTAACTTGTCGTACTAAAAAAACTAGGCATTTCGAAAATTTTCCCAAAAAAATTAACAATCAAAGATAGTGGGGATGTTTCTAACCTATCCTAGCATTTAGGAATGTCCTTAATAGGAAATAGGTGTAGAAACATAAGGAAAGCATTCCCGAGGCATATAGATTTAAATTGAATCTAGACACTAAGCTATAGACAAAATATACAATTATTCACCTTTACAATCTTTTGTAAGGGTGTTTTGCAATAACAAAACAACTATTTGCATCTCTTTTTGCCTCAAGTACAAACACAAAACTAGTAAAAGCTCTTGTCTCACAAGCAAGATTTTATAGATTTATGAATCAAAGCTTCTAACTCTAAACACATCAAAAACACCTTCCTAGTGGCTGAAGTAAAGACCAACAATTCAATGCAAACAAGCTTTCAAAGGAATAATAACTTCAACAAATAACAACACATGATTTCAAGAATTGAATAGCCACATTGCATGCAATAGTACAACCTAGGTAGATAGATATCATTGACACAAAGGTTAATACTATGATATATTCACAATTCAATCAATGGAATTACTATGTTTTCAGATAGTAATGCAAATGTAAAGATCACAAATAAAACAATATTTTAGAAACATAAGCATGGCATCGACTATCACTAAGAATTCCTTTGCTCAAAACACTTATTCATAAATTCAAAAATACCCAATTTTGGGCATTGGGATAACAATTAATTTATCCCATAAATCATTATTTTGAAGCACAAACACTTAAAACTCTTAATAAGATAGGAAGAAATAACTTTAAAGCATAGTTCCACAAAATTCCCTGATGGCGGGACGAGTTTCTAAAACTAGTGGACCAAGGACCTAAAGTTGGAGACAACTAGGGAATGACAGTTATGAGCAGCACAAATACATATAGTATTTGAAAAATTAGATATAAAAAGATGTATAAGGGATAAGTTTACGAAATACAAATTAAATGTAGAAACCCCAGTTTCCTCCGTTTCTCAAATCTGACAGTTTTGTTTGTCTTTTCTGAAGTTTTTGCGTTTTTGACTGTTTTTTTGGGTTTTTGTGCAAATAAAGAGAATTGCGATTTTGCAAAGAAAGGATAAATAAATCCTAGTAAAATCATACAATGCTGACATTGAAAGAATGAGGCAAGATCTACTGGTGCCAACTATTTATTCATCTCAAAATGTTTTAGAATTAAGGATCTGACAACATGCAATATTGAAAACAGCATTATTTAATATAAAGAACCTGGTATTTTGCAGCAGGCTGGAAGTACATAAATGGTACGGCTTTTAATGAAAAGTATGCTTCTCCCTTCGTCTGACAAGCTCAACAGCTCCCAGCTACCCTAGCGCCAACTTTAGTGAAGATTGATAGCCTGAAAACTAGGCGTTTTTCCTAGAACAAAGAACACGCCTCCTTAAATGCTGGTACGGCCAGTGTACAGAAAAGTACGGCCAGAAATACTGCAGTAACAATAAATAAAAAATACGGCTCCTTTATTGAAGATCTCCAGATGTGAAGAGATTGGCGCCTCAGCTAAATAATTCCACTGGATGAGTTTGCAAACCAAAACCCTCTGAATAATTTAGAAAAGGAGATAGTACGGTTGCTGCAAGTGGTACAGCTGTGACAGGACAGCAAGTACAAAATGTACGACCTTCTAAGATCACTGTTCAAACTCCAAAATGTGATGCGCCTTGATGGATATAAGCTTTCTGGATGAAACCCCGACCAAACTCTGACAATAGAAGATCTCTGTATGCTCTGTAACTTCTTCTGAATGAAGAAATCTCTCAACTGGCAATAAATCAGATGTTATTTCACACCCTCTGAATCGCTCTCACTGGAGATGGCTCGTTCCCTAATGCATTCAAGACTGAAACCCTAAGTTTCTGTGCTCAGACCAAACTCGATCAATTTTCAATAACTCATAATAACATCCTAGCTCGAATCCCAATGCAAAGCCTATATTCTCCTCAAAAGGGCGATTTCCACAATAATAGGGATTATTAAAACATTTTGAACTTTTAATTTTAATCTTTCAATAGTCTTCAGCGTAATTTTTGATTATAAAATATAATCTCAAATGGCCCCTTCCAATGTTGGGCGCCCCCTTTATAAAAATCACTTAAGTCGTAATATTAAATATTACAACTTTATATTATAATCCCAATTAATTAATATTTAATTAATTCAATTAAATA
>VDFB02016729.1:90311-105758 GCA_007258455.2 Sequoia sempervirens | reverse complement strand
TTCAACTTCAAATTTCAAAACTTTACTTATTCTTTTTGCTTCTTCCATCTGAGTCTTTAGAGTAACAATAATCTTCTCTAATTGGTCTTGTTATTTTAAGGTACATTGTTCTTTAATTTGGTATGCTCTTTCTTCAACTTGTCTAATTCATCAAGAGCACAAATCAACTCTCCTTCAAGATCAACCTCAACATCAACTTCGTCTTCCTCATCACTATCAACTATTTTTGTATTTTCAAATTGAGCATTATTTTCAATCTTTGAATTCTTCTTTTCATTTAGAACTTCTTGAGCCATGAAGAGATTAACCTCTTTCTCATCTTCACTAGTGTCTTCAGATGAATCACTTTCATCATCTAATGTTTCACTTTCAATAGTGAGAAGACTTCTCTTCTTCTTAAAGTTGTTCTTCTTGGATTTGTAGAACTTTTTAGGCCTGAACTTATTAGTTTCTTCAGTATTTTCTTCCTTCTTCTCATAAGGAAACTTAGCAAAAAAATGTCCAATCTTTCCACAATTAAAACACTTGAAGGGCAGCTCGTCCTTGTACTTGCCCGATCCTTTCTTCAGTTTCTTGACAAAGTTTGCTTCAACATTGTCAGGATCTTCTTGATCAACATTTGCAGCTACTTCTTTTCCTTTCTTCACCAAGTTGAAGGAAACTTCTCTCTTAGAGGGTTCAACACTCACAGTCCTCATCTCATATTCTGATAATGAACCAAATAATTCATCCATAGAGAAATTCTTCATGTCTCTAGCTTCTTCTATGGTAGAAACTTTAGTATCATATTTTTTTGTTAATGACCTCAGAACTTTCTTGACAATTACATTATCTTCAATTTCTTCTCCAAGTCCTCTTATAGCATTAACAATCTCATCTACTCTTAGTAATTAATCAACAATATTTTCATCTTCTCTCATCTTCAGGCCTTCAAAAAGAGCTCTAAGATTTTGTAACTCAGCTTCCTTCACATTCTCATCACCTTCATAAATATTTTGTAGCTTATCCCATGTTTGTTTTGCAGATTTGTAGTGCATCACTTTGACAAACTCAGTATCAGACAATCCACTAAGGATAGCATGCTTGGCCTTGGCATTGAACTCATATTCTTTTTTAGCATCAGGATCAGTTGGAGGGGTTTGGGGAATGTTGTAACCATTTTTGACCATCAACCATACATCACAACCTAAGGAGGATAGGTAGGTTTCCATTCTTCTACTCCAAAAAGCATAGTTGGTGCCATCAAACATAGGTACTTTGACAAAGGAGGATTCATGCTTAGACATTGTGTTCATAAACCATAATCTACCCAAGCTGGAGAAAGCTTTCTAATAGGGAACTAGATGCTCTAATACCAATTGAAGGAACACAAAGACCATTGAGAGGGGGGGTGAATTAGTGGGTTGAAAATTTTAACTTTCTAAGCAATGCAACAACAAACTCTAAAAGCATAAACTAAGAGCATAAGAAAGGTAACTCAACCAATCACAAAAAGTGCATCCCACAACACAAGATGTATGAGGAAAAACCCAAGATGGGAAAAAAACCTCGGTGAGAATAGTTGTTGGAGGTTACTGCTCCAATCCAGCCTCACAATGAAAAAGTTCTTTGTTACAATTTATGGGCACCAACCCAATGGAACACCAATTCCAAGTTTATGAGCACCAACTCAAAGGAGCTCCTACCCCTAATCCGAGCACCCACTCAGATGAGATTACAATAAGAAATTTATGATTATAGTTTCAGTATCATGTTATAAATGAGATTTTGTAACTCAAATGGTTTGTTGTACTTTTGATAACTTCTTGTCCTCAAACAACCTCTGCTCTTCAAACATTCACAACCTCTACAAATACTCTTGAATTCCTCCTTTTTGTTCTTTTTCAACCTCACAACACACTCTATGATATCCTCTGCATCAACACAATAAGTTTTCACAAAAACTTATCACATGTCTTCTCACACTCCTGCAGAAATAAAACATTTAACACTTACGAAAAATACATACTCTATTTTTACAGAGTTATCTAATCTCTTCTCACCCCACTCTTCTCTACGCACACTAGAGAAGAACACTCACACACACAAGTAGACATTTTAAATGAATAAAATCATTGTTATAAATCACTCCTGAAGTTCATAGAGAAAATTCATAGCCCTAATGTTTAATCAAATAATTCTGCAAAATTTTGTTAGTAACATTCTAGCTTTTCTGTAGCAATCAGACTGTAAATTTCTAATAAACTCATGTAGCTATCTATAGAACATTAAAACCTCACATCTCATTTTGCTTATGTTATTCCATCTGCACATATTTAATGCTTTTCTGGAGTAGTTAAAATATTCGATACTTCTTCTTTTTAGACATGATGCCATTAAAAAAGAACTTATTCTTTTATTTTTTAATCAGAAACAAAATTAGATTCCTGTTGCATCAATGGTTTGTTTTTCCTAGATAATTCGGCTTCTTGCAAATCTGATTGCAATGCCTAATCTGCAATAAATAAATTTATCTAGGGCATCCCCAAAAATTGAAAGAGGTAACTTAAACACAAAGATTTTTAAAAAAAAAATCTTTCCCTTCAATCACATCACCATCTTCTTTAACAGCCTCTACAAAAGATTAGAACAAAATCTTTTCAAACAATCACTACTTCAGAAAGAGTCTTCACCACCAAGCAAAGAATAATCAGAAAATCTAATTTTTAATCGAATCATATTGGCTACCAAAAACAACTCTAGAAAATATGAAGAAAAGATTTAAAAACTCTTCATCTAGCACAACTTCAGGAAAAGAGACTTTGTCGTCAAGCAAGGAATAAATAAAATGTGATTTTATTCGAATCATTCCAATGCAACCCAAAAGCAAGGAAAGAAGATTTTTAGAAAAATCAAAAAATCTGATATCACCGCCTTGCCAAAAGTAAGGTGTCGACATAGGGTTTAAACAACCCTACCTTGTGTTTAAACAAAGACCTTGACTTAGAGTTAAATCTAATGCACCTTATCCTGTAGCTGTCAAACAGTCTGAGCACTGACAAAAGAAAATCTAATCTTCTAAAGCTGCACTTAGCAAAAATCTACGCATGCATAAAACCCTAGTAGGATAAACATGAGTTAATCGATCAAATCTTCACCTCTTCACCAAGTTATTACTAACACATCATCATGCCACTAATTCTCTACCACGTGTATGCCATGTCAATATTCTCTAAATATTTTTGCATATTAAAATCGTAACTGGCTTTTTAAAGTCATTTTGACTTTGTTGAATTCGTCACTGTGAAGCTCCTATCGCCAGGAAATGAACTTCCTGTTGCATGAACTGTACTCAACTGTAACTGCAAATTGAGATGCTTATGTAGCTATACTTGTTCCTATAGCTACATACAAACATTGTATTTATTGAGATGGCATCAATGACAATCTAATGCCAACCAATCAAAACTCAAATGCCAACAATCTTAATCTAATGCCAACAAGGGGGTAGCACATACCCTAAATTCAATGTTGTTCTATTTCTTCGAGGTTTGGATAATTGAACCATTCTTGGCTTATCCTTACTTTACTATTATTCTAAGCATAAGTTCATACTCTCAATAAAGTGGGGGCTAAATGTAGTGTCTTAAATTATTCCCTTTGACAATTTCACACTAGGCTCAACACCCCCTTATGTGCTTAGACCCAATTGTGTATTTAATTTTCCCATTTTAATCTTCAAAAAATAAAAAGTTGAATTGGGAATATAGAGTTAATATTTATTTACCAATGCTTAAGGCCCCAAAATAGGTTCGGACTAGGGTGCTAGTGCCCATGTCCAACCTATTTTGGCCCCAATTCAAACATGTTGGTGTCAAAATTTTAACATTTAGAAATTCAAAATTATTTTTCAATTGTCGATAATTAATTTGCAAGAAATTAAATAATTGTATATAAATACAAGTCTTTTTCATCATTTGAAATCCTTAAAATTTTGAGAAGCAATCCTAGCATTTTGAATTAAGCAATTGATTTTTCAAGAGCAGAATTTAAAGAATTATAGTAGCATTATTTCAATCAAGCATCATATTGGCAATGCATCATATTTTCATGTGAGTTCGTGTATATTTCATGTCTATTTATTTTGTGAATACTAAAACTTGCAAGACTTCAAATCAAGATTCAAATTATCCTTGAAAGTGATGAGTACAATGACTTCAATCCATCAAGGAATGTAGATTTGAGTGGTAAGTTGCAACAATTGTCAAATTTTCACTTGTTTATCATTTAGGCTCTGCTCAACCAAGGGTAATCTCTCTTTTACATCATCATAGCTAATGTGGAGGTAGAAATACCAAAATGGAGTTTGACTTAGGAAAACCCCTATATAACACAACCCTTTCCCCTCTTTCTTATGTGTAGGTTACAAATCTAAAGTGAGTTTGGAGAGGACTAGAGATCTAATTGTTTATTTAAGAATTCAAGTCCTACAAGTCAAAAAATTAAGGAAAGTGGACTTTATCAATGATAAAAAATGTTTGAACACTGAGTCCAAAGGAGGAGAGCTTACAGATAAGGACCAAAATGAGATTGAAATTTGATTATGAATATATGCACTTCTAGGTCTAGGGCACCAACACCCCTATCTAGCCATTTCAAGTTTAGATTTATAAGGTAGGTTCCTTTTTTTCTGCACTCTTCTATTTTGAATTCTATTTTTATCTCTCTATTCTATATTTTATAGAAATCACATCAATTCATTCCATTTTCATAGTTAACCTAGGTGCATCTTTGTATTATCAAATTAGATTGATTAACAATCAATGGAAATTGTAAGAGAATGCCCTTTGATTTCTCTTCTAGTTTTTTGTAGGTATCTGTTGATGATGAAGATTCAGAGACAACAATTTTATTCTCCTCAAGAATTTGAGTGAGGTTGTTGATCTTCTTCTTCATACAATCCAGTTTTGTATGTCCCATTTTTTTTATAAAAAGGGATATTTCACATAGTTTTTCATATTTCCCCATTTTTGTGATTTTGACACTCCTTGCATTTCTTTGTCCTTTCTTTTATCACCTTTGATTGTCACCTAAATTTTTCCACTTTTTGCAATTGGTGCTTGTGACTTTGTTATCCTCAAATCCAACTGAGCTAGATTCACAGGATAACCCCCTACGAAACTTGTCTATTTCATAGTTCCATGTACTTGAAATATGCAAAATGAGGAAAATTTCAATTCACCTCGATGTGTGGTCCAAAACCTCAAATAGTCTATTTGAGTGTTCCCTTTCACCCACTTTCGAAGAGCTTCGAAACGAGTATCTTTTCTAACTCTCAACCTTTTGGAGTTAGTCAATTTTGGACTCATGTCAAAGCACCGATTTTCAACGCTCCTACATGAGCCTTAAGTTAGAAAAAATACAACTCCAAGTGTTGGAGTGCTGAAAATCAGTGCTCCTACACTTTGCACCAAACTTTGAGATGCACAAGTGTTGAAATTCAGCACTAGTGCATTTTTCCCTTGGTCAGGTCTAAAGGATGCACAAGCGGTGAAAATCACCCCCTGTGCACCTTTTGTTCAATTCAAGTCTACCACATGCACAAGTGGTGATTTTCACCGCTCATGCATCTATTTCATCATAATTAATGTGAACTTTGAGTTGCATTTATGGTCTTTCCAAGTGACTTATTAAGTTGTTTTAGACTAATCATTCCTCATTTTTTCCGCCCAACCTCCTCCTCTACATGTTGGACGTTCTCCAACCTCAAAGTGGATCAGTGTCTGAGATTTCCTCAAGCATTCAAACTAGGGTTTTTGAGTTTTTAAAAGGTATTTTGTTGCTCTTTCCTCTTCATTGGGTTTTTCCTTTCTTTTTACTTTTAAAGCTCTGTAGATGTTAATTTTGTTGGTGTAATTAATTATTAATTACACTTTGCATAAGTTTACTTAGGCATATTTAATTCCTAAGTTTTAGGCTTTCATCTTTATCTTATCGAGCTATCTTGTTGCTTAAGATAAGATTAGGTTTAGGAATCTTTGCTTTTATAAAGCAAATTATCTCTTGTAATTAATGTACTTTTTGAATATATCAAATTGCATGTTTTTATGCAAATCTCTGCTTTTTCGTTTTCCTCTTCTGTGGAAGGTATTTTCTGGTTTGCAATCAGATCTTGGCTTTTCTAATATGGTATCAGAGCCTTGATTTGCAACCTCTTCTCATATTTTTGAGAAATCATTGCAGGGTTCGTTTGGGATTCCTCGAGGACATCATGCCTTGAGTTCATTCATGAGGTGTTTTGGATCGGGCTTCACCATTGGATTCAAAGCGCTGGAAAAAGTCAAGATTGACTTTTACTTTGCAGATTTTGGCCATCATTTGTCAGATCTATGAGGGGTTTAGGCTGGGAGATTTTTTACAAGTTCTGAAGGTAGCCAAATTTTTGGAGCAGTTTGGGCCCAAATGGAGGTCACCATCGCGTCCAGAGCGGCCAAAAACCTAAAGATCGACTGTAAACTCGCCTATATTTGGTTCAGTTGATTTCTGAGGCAAAAAAAAATTACTTGTACCGTCCGTGCACGCAGTCTGAGGTAAAAAAATCGTCAAAAAAAAAATTCTTTTTTCTGCAATAAAAATTTTGCAGTTTTTTTCAATTTGTTGCACCAAAAACTTTAATTTTGAAAGTTTCTTTTCAAAAGTCTTTGTTTTCAAAAAAAGAAAAAGTACTAGAGGGTACATACCTGCACAAGGTACTGTGCAGGTACTGACCTACACAGACCTGTGCAGGCGTACCTTCCCATAGGCCTTTTTTATGCTTCAAAGCTGTTTTTATGATTTTTATTTTTTTTTAAATCAAAACTTTTCATTGTAATTTTTTTTTATGTTTTTTTTTTTTAAAAAAACATTGTTTTTTAAGCCCACTTGTGCAAATCTGCCGACGGCCATTTGGCTGTCAAATTTAGGCCAGGATTTTTGCTGCGACGGCCGTATGACCGTCAAATTTAATGGAGCAATGGTTTTTTCCCCTTATGGAGCAGTTTTTCACTAAATCGGGTGTAATTTTTGCGTACGATGTTCGTTTTTCGCAAACGAGATACTGTTGGAAAGCTGATTTTGATGCCAATCCAATGGTGCTGGTGTTTTTATCAGATTCTGCTCCAGATTTATTTTGTAGGCATTTGAACTCAAATCTTGTATTTTTCACTCCGGAGGGCATATCTTTTGACTTGGTGCTCCATTTTTCGTCATTCTTGCGGCGTTGGAAAGCTGATTCAGTCCTCTACACAGATCTGAGGTCTATTTTAATTTTTTGTTTATGCATTTTCAGTATACTCTCCTCGTCGGGTTATTGTAATAAACAAACTATGATAAAGTTCCATTCAGGGGGGTTTCATGCATAATAATCTGATTAGAGTGTTGTTTTTCACTTTGATCCCATATTTCATTTTGTTTGGATGGAAACTCGTATGAGTTATCTGGTCTCTTAGTTTCTTTTGGCCACATTTCTTGTCTTGCTTGACACATGTCGGATTCATTGGTTCACACTTCAATTGGGAGATTACGTTTCTTGATCCTCATTGGTTCAGATTCTTCTCAGTTTGAGGGCCATATTTTTGTGGTTATTGTTCCAGAGTCTATTTTTGGTACTCGTTCCCATGGAAGAGTTTCAGTCACAGTTTGGCATTGGCATCGAGATACATGGTTTCTAGATTATGTCATCATCTCATCTCCCATTGCTTCACAGATTCCAAGGTTGTTCCAGTTTGTGAGTTTTCGAGTGTTCCGTGGCATTGGGTCTGCTGTCACATTATCATGATTCCGGTTTTGGTTTCAGTTGTAGACAGAGGTATCTTTCCTTGCTTGTCAGGTTGCGGCTCCAGTGTTACTCCACAGTGATCTTCCAGTGCTTCTTTGCAGTAGTCATCTCATTATTGGGGGTTTTGTCCCATTGGGTTTTCCTTCTCTACCTCTTATTGCATTTGTACTTGGGTACCTGATCAGACCTTGTTTCCAGGACCCATTCATGCTTTCTTGCATTCATCTTAGTTTTAGGTGCCTGCTTTATTTGCTTCTCCCTAAGTTGCACTTATGGGGGGGTGTTGGTGTAATTAATTATTAATTACACTTTGCATAAGTTTACTTAGGCATATTTAATTCCTAAGTTTTAGGCTTTCATCTTTATCTTATCGAGCTATCTTGTTGCTCAAGATAAGATTAGGTTTGCATCTTTGCTTTTATAAAGCAAATCATATCTTGTAATTAATTGAATTCTCGAATATAATTATTTACACACCATCTTGCTTTTTTGATTTTCTCTTCTGTGGAAGGCTTTTCTGGCTTGCAAATCTGATCATGGGTTTCTAACAAATTCTCCTTGAATATGTTTTTCTTTGTTAGGGATTCAATCTCTTCATTTTTTGAATTTGCCTTCCTCTTTTGAAAATGCACCCTGCTTTTCTTGTTATCCCTTATGCGTGTTTTACCCTAGGCATTTCTCTTCACGCATGATCTTTGCCATTTTTGTATTTCCAAATAACCTTAAAGTTTCTTATTGAGTTCCCATACTCACCAAGCGGTGAAGTTTTTAGTGTATGCATTTGAAATTAATGAAGCTTCAAGGTTTTGTTTTGAAAGATCATTCTTCCAATTGTTCGAGCAGTGAAAATCACCACTCAAACACCAAGTTTACCTTTTCTCTAATAGTCAAAGTGGTATTTTTGTTCGCTGCTACATTTTGGAGATTTTCACCAACTCCAAATGTAGGAGCAATGAAAATTACAACTCCTACATGGAGTGTCCTTCCCCTAGTTGCTAAAATGGTGATTTTTTCCGCTCATACACTTTACTCCAAAATGAAGAATCAACATGTTGAAGCATTGAAATTCAACACTTGACCATTAACCAAGTTCTTCCCTAAAATGCATTGGCGTTGATTTTTAGCACCATGACACTTCTTGCATCCCAAGTGCCAACACATGTAGGAGAGCTAAAAATTAGTGCCCCTACATGTAAATCACTATCTCAAACATGTAGCAGCACAAGGAGGACTCGCACTTGAAGCTCCACCTACTAATACTACCGCAAGATAATATGAGGTTGAACAAGATGAATATGCACAGCCAAATTATCCCATGGAAGAAAGTGTTGATATCTTTCAAGATGAAGAGATGGAATCAGTTGGTGACTCCAATATTGGCTATTTGAAAATGGTGAATGAATCTAAGGAGGACTTGGTGATGGATGTGTATGTTGTCTTTGCGTGGCAACGACAAAATCAACTTGACCAAACTCAAGCTACTGCTCCACCAACAAAGGAGAAGCCGCCAGTTACCATTGCAAAAAGAGGATCTCCTCTGCCTTGGAAACCAAAAAATGTAGCAAACAAACAAGTGCTTCCCATCCCCCTCTGTCAGTTCCTGCCGTTCCAAAAGCCAATCTCCAGATTCCTAAGACCAGTGTACCTTTTGTTAAAACTATCAGTGAAGTTACTACTTCCACTTTACAAAATTCTTTCTAGGCTTTTGATATCATTGATCATGCCAAAAAAACAAAGATCTAGATGTCTGAAGCTAAGTACCTCAAATCAAATCCTATTTAGTTTGACAGGCTTGTCAAGTTCGTACAGGATAAAGGAATTACTCCAAGTAAGGATTCATCTCTTGATATTCCTGCTGCCCCAAAGCCCAAGACACCATAGAATAACCTTGTTTCTACCCCTCCAGTTGCCTCTAGACGTATTGATCCGTTCTTTATCTCATTACTTGTTAATGGCTTTAAGTTAAGAAATTGTGTTGTAGATTCTGGCACATCAGACAATGTGATGTCGGCCAAGGTATCTACTACCTTGGTTTTGAATCTAACAAAAAAATTTGGCTATTGTTTTTCCATGGAAAACAAACAAGTACCTCTAATTGGACAGATCAAAGATGCACAGTATGTGTTTTCCACATATCCTGAAAATAAGATCAAGATAACGGTTCTAGTAGTTGATGTGCTAGCATCTTATGGAATTCTCCTTGGACATAATTTTTGTAAAGATGTTGGAGGTAAACTAAACATGGACATTTCTAAAGCCACGATACGTGTGAAAGGTGTAATGCAGAAGTTGATTCCTGAAAGGGAGTCAAAATTATCAGTGACACAATCTGATGATCCAAGGGCTCAAATTATGTTTGAGTCTTCGAGTGTTGGAACATATTATTTGCAAACAAAAGAAGTTGGTGAATCTTCAACAAGGCATGACTTGGAGAGTGTTGATTCTTTCTGAACAAAAAATGAGTCATCATCAGATGATGAAGCTACATATTTTAATACTATCAGTCTTCATGACCCAAATGGTGTTTGGTTACTTGAGTTTGATGGCAGTTGCTCTTACACCAGTTTTAGAGTGGGAATGGTTTTTATTTCCCCCAAAGGAAAAAATTTCCCTTTCTCTTTCAAATTACAATTTGACAACACTAATAACACTGTTGAATATGAAGCCTTGTTATTAGGAATGCAAGTTGCACGAAAGAAAGGTATCAAAAATCTTCTTGCACAAGGCGATGTCAAGTTGATAGTGTGTCAAGTAAAGAATTTGTACCAGACAAAAAATGTTAGACTTAGGCATTATCACAATCTTGTTTGGGATTGCATTGAAGAATTTGATGCTATTGATATATCTGTAGCTCCAAGGGAATACAATGACAGAGTCGATTCCTTAGCATTTTTAACCACACTCTTGATACTGCATAAAGATTTTCATGGTTCCACCTATACCATTGAGTTGGTTTTTTGCCCAAGTGTTCCTGATAATTCAGAGAATTGGAAATTTTTTAATGATGATAATCAAATTGTTGCCTTTTTGGAGAAGGCAGAAAATTTTGATGAATTGTACTTTGAAGGAAGTGATTCTCCACATTAAGAATTTTTTTATGACATGGATCTAGTTACAGGCGAGGAGTTATTGCAACTCAAAGGGGATAAAATTCCCAAAGGGTTGGTATCTCTTGAGAAACTTTTTGATAAGCATGATCGCTATGTCAAGAAACAACTCTTAGATTTTGATTCGTCTAATGAGGTTGAACAGATCAACTTAGGAACTGAAGCAGACCCTAAGATGGTAAAGATTGGTAAGTATTGCACAATCGAAGAGAGAAATTAGTTTGCTAAGTTGTTACAAGAATATATGGATGTCTTGGCATATTCATATGAATATCTAAAATCCTTCCAATTGAAGGAGGTGCAACATGACATTCCCCTTAAGATTGGAGCATTTCCTTATAAACAAAAGAAAAGGCAATATAACCCAAATATTTTTGGAACGATCCTTGCAGAAGTTCAAAAAAATTTGAATGCCCGAATAATATTCCCTATCTATCATCCAACGTGGATAGCAAATATTGTTCCCGTTCGTAAGAAAAATGGTGAGATCCGTATTTGTGTGGATTTCTGAAATTTGAACCAGTTGTCGCTCAAGATAATTATCCTCTTCCAGTAATGGATCAAGTTCTTCAAAACGTGATCGGATCTGAGATGCTCTCCATGCTAGATGGTTTTTCCGGTTACAACTAGATTGAAGTCAATTCAAGTGATCAGCACAAGACAACCTTTACAACACCATGGGGTACCTTTGCATATCGCAAAATGCCTTTTGGCTTAATCAATGTTGGCACCAAATTTCAACGAGTTATGGACTTAGCTTTTCATGATGTGTTGGATAAGCTCATTATGGTGTATCTTGATGATCTTATGGTTTTTTCTAAAAAATTCCATGAACATTTTTACCATCTAAGGAAAATCTCTGAGAGATGCTAACAACATGGTATTTCCTTGAACCCGAAAAAGTCAATTTTTGGGATTACAAAAGGTAAGCTTCTTGGTCATGTGGTGTCCATAGAAGGTATCAAGATTGACTCAGAAAGAGTTAAAAGTATTAAATCACTCACTCTTCCATCAAGCAAGAAGGTTGTTCATTCCTTCTTTGGCAAAGTAAATTTTCTACGAAGATTCCTTCCAGACTTTGTAGAAAAGACTCATCATATTGTTAATATGATGAAACGTACTACCACTTTTCATTGGACGAAAGAAGGAAAAGTTGTGTTTGATGATATCAAGGAGGCTATTGCTCATACGCCAGTGTTATTATGCCTAGACTACATGAAGGAATTCATCATGTATAGTTATGCTTCCGAGCATACACTTTCGACAATTTTGGTGGAAGAAAATAGTGAGGGTTTTGAATCCCCGATTGCATTCATGAGTTGTCCTCTAAAAAATTATGAATTGAAATATTCACAAATGGAAAAACATTCTTTCGTCATGGTCAAAGTTGTTAAACATTTCCAGTTCTACATTGTTAATAGCCATGTCAAAGTCCTAGTTCCAAATTCAACCGTTAAGTCCATCTTAACACAGTAGGAGTTTGGGATGAAAAGAGGCAATTAGATTTCCAAGATTCAAGAATATGACATGGACATCAAGCCTACCAAGTTGATACATGGGTGAGGTTTGTGTCAGCTCATTGCTGAAAATAATCTTGATGAAGAAGTTTCAGAGACTAAGGAGTCAGATCCAAGTGAACTTCCAATGGTGTTATTCGTCAGTACTACTGATGAGTGGTATTCCAACATTGCCCATTTTCTCACTTATGGGGAATGTCCTGATCATTTGACTCCAAAGGAGAAAAGGACCATCAAACTAAAGTTGAAAAACTTTGTCTTGTGGGACAATGGTTTGTACAAATATGCATTGGATGGAACTTTCTTATGATGTGTTGATGAAGAACAACAAGAAATATTGTTGAAGTCATATCATGACTTAACATGTGGAGGACACTTTTCAGCACCAGTTACCACTCACAAGATCTTGAGAGCAAAGTACTACTGGCCTACACTCTTTCAAGATGCGTACTCTTGGTTGCGTAAATGCGAACTATGTCAACGGTTTGTAGGTAAGCCAAAGTTAGCAGCTTTGCCTTTGAAACCAATTATTATTGAAGAGATCTTTCAACAGTGGGGAATTGATTTCATCGATGCAATAAATCCACCTTCAAGTGCAGGACTCGCTTATGTCCTAACTGCAACCGATTACTTCACGAAGTGGGTGGAGGAAATTCTAGCCAAGCATGCTACTTTTGAAGTTGTATGTAGTTTCTTAAAAGAAAATATCATTTCCAGGTTTGGTGTGCTGAACAAAATTTTTGCTGGCAATGCTTCTGCCTTCTCATCAAGTGAGATAACTAAGTTCTATTTTGAACATGGCATAACATTGTCTCATTCATCTGACTATTACCCATAAGGTAATGGCCAAGCTGAATCAAGCAATAAAAACTTGGTGACTATAATCTACAAGCTTGTGGATGAAAATAAATGTTTGTGGCACAAAGCTTTGTATGATGCTTTATGGGAAGACAGAATAACTCCAAAGCAGGTGATTGGCATGTCTCCTTTCCAACTCTTGTATGGGTTGAATGCAAAAATTCCCATAAATTTAGAACTTCCAACCCTCAAATTGGCTAAGGCCATTGAGGATGATACTTTTGATAATTCAGTCGATAAGCGGATAATGTATCTTTTTGAATTTGAAGAGAGTTGAGTTTAGGTGGCTAACTGTATCATAAAGCGTCAGGAACAAGTCAAGAATATTTTTGACAAGAAGGACAATTCTCATGATTTTCAAATTGGTGATCTTGTTCTCTTATGGGACAAGCGAAGAGAACCAAAGGGTATGCACGAGAAGTTCGATTCACTGTGGACAGGACCATTCAAAGTTCATCAACTACATGGTGAAAGTAGTTTCCTGTTGGCATACGAGGATGGAACACCATTTTCTCTTCCTCACAGTGGGAAACTTTTGAAACACTTTACATAGTAAGGTGACAAGAGTTCAAATGTAAATATTTTTATTTTAGTCCTTGCATCTTTTTTTTGAGTCTTTTTGTTTTTGTCGCCTGACTCTATGCACAATGGATTGATAAAGGAACTTGATTCTGGAGTTCTTCTCCCTTCAATAATTTCTAAGAATGACTAAAGGAAGCTCCCCAGTTGGATCCAACCGTTATCCTCGAATCTAGCTATGCTAGATTCACTAGATAACCCCCTATGAAACTTTTCTATTTCATAGTTTCATGTACTTCAAGCACACAAAATGAGGAAAATTTCAATTCACCTCGATGCATGGTCTAAAACCTCAAATAGTTTTTTTGAGTGTTCCCCCCCCATCTATCTTTCAAAGAACTTCGAAATGAGTATCTTTGCTAACTCTCAACCTTTGGGAGTTAGTCAATTTTGGACTCATGTCAAAGCATTGATTTTCAGCACTCCTAAATGAGACTTAAGTTAGAAAAAATACAACTCCAAGTGTTGGAGCATTGAAAATCAGTGCTCCTACACTTTGCACCAAACTTTGAGATGCACAAGCGCTGAAATTCAATGCTAGTGCATTTTTCCCTTTGTCAAGTCTAAAGGATGCACAAGCGGTGAAAATCACCACTTGTGCACTTTTTGTTCAATTCAAGTCTACCACATGCACAAGTGGTGATTTTAACCGCTCGTGCATATATTTCGCCATTAAGTTTGCCATAATTAATGCAAACTTTGAGTTGCATTTATGGTCTTTCCAAGTGACTTATTAAGTTGTTTTAGACTAATCATTCCTCATTTCTTCCACCCAAACTCCTATGTGTGTTGGATGTTCTCCAACCTCAAAGTGGATCGGTGTTTGATATTTCATAAAGCATTTGAACTAGGGTTTTCGAGTTTTTAAAAGGTATGTTGTTTCTCTTTCCTCTTCGTCAAATTTTCCCTTTCTTTTTGCTTTTAAAGCTCCATAGATGTTAATTCACCTTGAATACGTTTTTCTTTGTTAGGGTTTGAATCTCTTCATTTTTTGAATTCACCTTCCGCTTTTGAATTGTGCGTTGCTTTTCTTGTTATCCCTTATGCACGTTTTATCCTAGGCGTTTCTCTCCACGTGCGATCTTCTCCATTTTTGTATTTCCAAATAACCTTAAATTTTCTCATTGAGTTCCCATACTCACCAAGCAGTGAAGTTTTTAGTGTATGCATTTGAAATTAATGAAGCTTCAAGGTTTTGTTTTGAAAGATCATTCTTCCAATTGTTCGAGTAGTGAAAATCGCCGCTAGAACACCAAGTTTACCTTTCCTCTAGCTGTCGAAGGGGTATTTTTTCCTACCGCTACATTCTGGAGATTTTCACCAACTCCAAATGTAGGAGCAGTGAAATTTACCGCTCCTACATGGATTTTCCTTCCCCCAGTTCCTAAAGCGGTGATTTTTTCCGCTCATACACTTTACTCCAAAATGAAGAATCAACATGTTGAAGCACTAAAATTCAACACTTGAACATAAACCAAGTTCTTCCCCAAAATGCACTAGCATTGATTTTTAGCGCTCTGACACTTCCTACATCCCAAGTGCCAACACATGTAGGAGCGTTGAAAATTAGCGCCCCTACATGTAAATCACT
>VDFB02016729.1:69599-90211 GCA_007258455.2 Sequoia sempervirens | reverse complement strand
GATAGATTTTTGGATAGTTTCATTGTTGTGGAATGTTTATCTGTGAATAAAGATTTTATGGTGATGGATGCGTAAGGATTTCTCACTATAATTTAGGTGATTTGGAAGTTTAAGTTGGGTAGACAGTGGATGCCTTTATAAGTTATTTGTGTTGAACTATTAGCTTCTATTAGCTTATAACTTATAAGTTATGGATGTTTAACTATTATCTTATATTCAAGGAATGGATTAATAATATTCCTTTCAGTTATTTATCAAATATTGTGTGAATGGAAATGCAATAGGAATTTATAAGTAGTGTGATAAGTGTTGTTCTTTAAAAATGATGCAAAATCACATATCAAATTCAATACCATGGAATACAATATAAAAATTTTGGGTTTTCCTAACCTTAGTCGCTAGTCCTCATAATTTTATAACCTTGTCGTGGAGTTCTAAATTTTCATAACTTACTAATTCTCTGAGTTTTTTGATGGTTCACTTTGTTGAGTTGCAAGTCTTTCCTGGTCATCTTTCTACTTTGTGGGTCGAAGGTTTCGAAACTTCAGAGTTTGGTTCTAAGGTTCACTTTGTTGAAGCAAGAATGGAAAAGAGATAAAGAAAACTTATTATAACTAATAACACTATATGAAGAAATGATCACTCACCTTTTCTACTCGGTGGGTTAGAGGTTTTGAAAACTTTGAAACTTCAAAGTTTGGTCCTAAGGTTCACTTTGTTGAAGCAAGAATGGAAAAGAGATAAATAAAACGTATTATTATAACTAATAACACTATGAAGAAATGATCACTCACCTTTTAAGTCTACATTTTTGGCTTCGCAGTTTTCTGACTTCTAGTTCCGAATGGAGAAGTAGAACCTCAAAACCGAACAAAATGTGTAATAAATTAAGAATAAATGACACTTTCAATTGTATTTATATCAATCCATGATTCCATATTTGGAAAGTTCTGTGGGATTTTTAAATTGTATATTAAATATTTGGCAAATCTCGCTTGCTTATACAATGATACATTGTAATTTTCAAGGTGAAATGTGTCCTCAAATGTAATTATTTGTTAATGTTATTGGCAAAATAGGTCCTCATGAGAAACTATTTATAAATTTTAATTGGCGAAATTGGTCTTCACAAGAAACTATTTGTAAATTTTAATTGGCGAAATGGGTCCTGATACAATGTTGTTTTAATAGTATTGGCGAATATGTAGGTGTTTTATTAAATGCTTTCAGGATTCTAGGAAAAATATTAGTCGGTCCAATTGAAATGCGTAGTTTGAAAATGGTGAATTTGTTGCTTAAATATGCCTCATAAAAAAACTCATTGGCGAATGGACATGCATTGGACCTATACTTCATAAAATCCAGGCAATTTGGACACCCTGGTGGGAGCAAGAATTTGCCAATTTTGACTTGGCTGATTCCTAGAATTCGCCAATTGGTGAAGATTTTCCACTAAATTTTTCCTTGTAGTGTCCTATAACTAATACCATAGTGAGACGTAGTTTCAAACTTATGGCTTCATGTGTTGTAATCACAACCAGTGTTGAGCATGATTCTTATAACTCTTTCACTCAAGACCTATTGCATCTATCCAATATATTTTTATTCTCTTCATAATCCTACATTTCCCCTTGTCTTTGTTGCAACCTAATATTTATGTGGACTTGGAAAATGTTGCCCATATCCCTGATGATAAACTAAAATAATTAGATAAGGACTTAGAAGAACATCAATAATTCTTAAGCACTATACCTTTGGTTGGAGAAATAGTTCCTCTTTTAGATAACCTTTAGAAGTTGGTAAACAATTCACAAGGGATAGAAGTGTTGTGTAGCCTAGCTCATATAGTGGACACTAATTTTCCTATGACAACTAGTTACATTCAAGATTTGACTAACACTTGAAACCAATTAGGAAAACAAGTTTCCTCCCCTACAACAATACCTTTTATTCCTATGTTTACCCCTCCAGTGATTTTATCAGCATTGCAATATAGCAATGGTTTAAACTCAATCTTAGGGATTTCTAGTGGAAATCCTTATAGTTTTTTCACTTCACTTATAACACCTCCATGTTCATCAACCCTCATAAATGTGCAAAATAACAGCCCACCAATCATCCATACTAGTTCTCCATACTTGACAAACTCTAAAACCATGTCACCAAATTATCATGTGATAAATCAAATTTTGCAAAACATGACATCGTTACAATAAATTTCAAACTTAAACCAAAATCAAACCAATGGTAAACCTCCAACATGCCTCACACATAGCCCATTGGAATTTTCTATCTTAAAGACACCTATACCACAAAACATTGAAATACCTCACTTTGAAAAGTATAATGGTAAAGGAGATCCTAATAACCATGTGTCAGCTTTTACCACCTTGTGTAGCAATTTTATTTTTGAAGATGTGCTCCTACTGAAAATCTTTCCTAGATCATTGAAAGATATAGCCTTGGATTGATTTTTTTCATTGCCAAACAACTCAATTACCTCCTTTATGTAACTTGTTAGTGATTTCCTCTAACACTTCCAAGAAAACATTGGACCTCAAGTTACATTAATGGATTTAGTTCACTATAAACAAGGACCTAAAGAGAAAACAATAGATTTTATAGCACAATACCAATTTCTTTATTTGAAAATCTCTTATAGTCTTCCAAAAACTAGCATTCAAAGGGTGTTCATAAGACACTTACAACCTAAAATTAGATGTAAAATATTATTGACGAAATATCCATCCTTTACACATTTGTGTATAGTCCTCCGTGATTATTAGATAGCAATTAGTCAATATGAAGCTACACCTTCATTGGCTCCTACTAATCAATCCAAATCCATGCCTCAAAACAACTATCAATCATTTAAAAAGAAAAAAAATCATCAAGATAAATAGTCCTCAAATTGCTAATAACATTGAAACACAAGTCGCTGCTGCAACCACAACTCCATATTAATTTCGGCCAATAGATAGAAAATTTTCACACTTGCTCAATTCTCTCCATGCGATCATGTTGCTGCTGTTAAACAAGAATATGATTCAACTTTCTCTAATTAGATATATTGACACAACTAAACCAATACCACCATACATTAGCGTAAAATCCTTTTTTCAATGTCATCATACATCTAGAAACAATACAGAAATATGTATGTCTTAAGCACCAATTACAAGACCTCATTGACTCTAATAAAATCTAGTTGACTAGTGTTAATGACAAAGGAAATAAATTGGTCTCACCAGCTAATCAAAACTTGTAAATATTTACAAACCCATTGTGACGCCATTCAATAAACTTTGTTCAATATAGTGATGTAATGTTGTAAAATTACACCCCTTGTAATTTCACTTACATTTTCACATCCATTTTAGTGCCCACTCACTTAGTATTTGTGTAGGATCATTTTATCCCTTGCATCAACTTTTTCCCCCTCGGGATGCTTAGGACCCCTTTTCAGTAGCTACCTTTGCACGTCAGCTTTGCATCAAACCTTGTGTTTTCCTCATTCCTACCATTTTGTAGCATGATTTGTGTGGACACTAGCGTGCCACATGGTTGTCCACATGTCACGCTAGAATCTTGTGACATTTTAACATTTAAACAACCATTTCTGAGTACCTTGCCTCTTGTCACCTAATTTTTTTGGTGGTAACGACACAGGAAGCTTCTTTTCCCTCCTATTCTCTCTTTAAAATCTATTTTTCCAATCCATTGGTTCTTCTTGGTTTTTACCTCTTAGAGACACTCTCTTTTCTCACTCTCTCAAGCTTTCACAACTCTCTTGCTTGTTACAACACTCTCATGTTCTCAGAACATTTTCTATAACTCTCTTGTCTCTCACAGCTCTCTCTCTCTCTGTGGCTTCCTCAAGCCTTGTAGGTGATATCTCTCTTGTCTTGTGTCTTTGAGAATCTTGGTATTTCTCACATCCCTCATCTATACATTTATCTGTCTCATCTATTTATCTATTTTAGTGTATATTATTTTCTCTATCTATCGATATGGTTATTTGTGGAGGCGGGAACACCGAAACAGGGGTTTGACTAAGGAAAGCCCCTAAATAGCCCTAACATTTTCTCTCAATCTTATGTGTGCAAGTATTGAAGACATTTATTTGTCGGAGTCTTCATTTCTTGGTCTATTGTGAGCATTTTCTTTCTATCCCTTCATTTTATCATTTACATTATTTAGTTTATATCACATTTAGTTTATGTTATTTTAGTTTTGTTACTTTCTTGCATTCCAAGAGTACTTAGCAGTAAAATTAGAATTAGTTTGTTGTTTTTTATGACATTATCAATTTTCAGTCTGTATGAGACAACAATGCGCCTATGAGATGCCAGTGTGCCACACTACCATCCTTTGGTCAAGAATTCATTAGTCTATCCAAAAAATCTCTATGACCTACTCTCTCTGAATCTAGAGCTCTCACCTTTTTACCCCACCACTTGAGCTTTGTTCCTTTTTTAACTTATTAGGTAGTCTGAGGTAGTTTAGGGAAGTTCGCTCCCTTTAGACTCTTTGGTGTCTTAGAGAATTAGGAGTGGTGAATCCCCCTTCTCTACAGTTTGGTGAATCTAACATGAACACTCCTTCCACAAAAGAAAAAAGGACAAATCAAAGATTTTTCCTTCTAAAAAAAAAAAATTCAGGGCACTGCCCCGAAACCCATTCCATATCATCAATAGGGATATACATTGGCCTTCATCTAGCTTGTCTATATCTCTATTTCAAAATTCTCTTTCTATCTTTCTTCCTTCTATCTCTTTCCAACTTTGTTAAGAAACATCAAGAAGTTCTCTTACAAGTGTGTGAAAGCGATTTATTTTCTCCTTTCTTATTATTCTTTGTTGATCCCTCTCTTGGAATTCGTTCTAAGGATATTTTGGTGTGAGATGATGAAATATTTGAATTTTTTCTTAACATTAATTACTCTACCTTCTTTTCATCCCAATGCACTCTCTTTTGGAGATGATGCATTAGTGAATGACAAAGCTCGTCTCACATCGGATCCTCCAAGGATAGATGTTGAGCATATTTCTTCAAAAAAATCCTCCATTAGTCATGATACATATGTAAATGCTATCATAGTCTCTACCACCCCTCGATAGCCTAAGAGATTGGTCATTTATATGACTTCGACTAGTCCTCCTAAAAGAATTTGTTCCATTTGTGGTGTTTCATTTAATAGTGAGGTTCCCTCTTATAGAGTGGTAGCCCATACTTATAATAATAGAAAGAATAAAATAAATATTGATCGACCTACTTATTTATAGCCTTCTCAACCAAGTCTTCCTTTAGCACCTAAACCCATGACTAAAGCACTTGGTGATTAAGATCTTGTTGAGCAACTCCATGTTACTCTGGCTAAGATCTCACTGTGTGACTTTCAGTCTACACCAGTTTATCAAGGTATGCTTCAAGAAGCCTTGAAGAAGATTATCTTACCTTCTTGCACTAGGCTGATGGATGTTAATGTGTTGACATCTCATATTCACATGGATTCATCAAGTATTACATTCTATCCACAAAAACTTCCACCTTTGAAAGTGCAAAAGCAAGAAGATCCTTTGATGATAATAGTTAACATTAATAATATTGGCATTAGATGTACTCTCATTGACACCGATTTAGCACTCAACATATGTAGCATTGATCTATTGCCTAAAATTAATTTACTATTTCAACTTATCTTGTTGCTTCTTCTTTGTACATTCATGGGTTTGATAATACAGGTCGATAAGCCTTAGGCAAGATAATCTTTCCTTTAAGGTTGGGACATGTTACCATACCCACCTTGATACATGTTATGTCAGGAAAGTTGCCATATAGCCTTCTTCTTGGTAGACTGTGGATTCATACTTTGGGAGAAGTTTCATCTACTTTACATCGTTCTATAAAAAAAATTGCTAATAATGAGGTGATTACAATTAAGGCTGACCTTGATGCCATACACTTATGTGAGATGGTAATTGTTGGTCAACCTTCATTTGCACCTTCTCTTAAAAATATTTTCCCCTCATTATCTTTCAATGTGTTGACATCTGCTCTGATAGTAAATATTACAAAGGATACTCTTGAGATAGATGTCCCTAAAGAAGATCCTCCCAAAGTAGGAAATCCTAGGTTTCCCCCTTCTTCTTCTTCCAAATTAAATTCATGTCTAGGTAATGATTGGGGATCCTTGGAATTCATTGAGTTCTTTATCAGGGAGTACAAGGTAGAACCTATCCACTTAAACATTCTGACAATATCATTCACACCTATTATCGAAGATGATTATTCTTCTATATTGTGAGATAATGTGAATAAAAATTGTAATGTCCTTAATAATGATCCTTCCCCTTTGGAGGAGTTGAAATCATGTTATGGTCTTGGATTTAACATTGCTTTTATGCATGGGTACAAAGTAAATGGTCTTGGGCATATGGAAAAAGGAGCTAAGGTCCCTTTGGAACCAACACCTTGCTCTTTTGCAAATGGTTTAGGTTAAAATCCTTCTCATTTTTCTCCATCCCCTCCATCATCTGTTGTCTTCATGTCTTCTTCTTGTGAGCAATCAAACTTTTCTCCACAAGAGAAAGGATTGCTTCCTTCTCATTTATTTGAGAAAGAGCATATTTTTGTGAGGCTTCTCAAAGCCCACTTAATTACTCTTCCTCCTCCTACACATAAGAAGTGTCATAAGCATGATAAATAAAAACATTCCGTATATGCAAACCATTGAGTTTCAGGCCATTCCACCAGTGAACTCAAGACCTTGAAGGGAAAAATACAACTTCATGATTTTTGTGCCATCAATCTTTCGTCAGTTGATGCATCTATCTCTTCTTTGCATGACCAGTGATATCAAGGTCTACCTCTATCTTTTCCATTCTAAGAATCTTCTCATGAGGTTCTTACACCTCCTTTCTATTATTTTGTTGCTTTCTATGTGGCATTCATATCTTTTTATGCTCATTGGCATTCATGGTTGTACACTATTGTGTGCAACCATACTTTCTCTATGGTAGTTACACAATAGTATCTAGCATGGTTATCCTCTCCTATATGTTGGGGTTTGAGGTGACTTGTTTTGAGGGTGTGTTTCCTTCTTGAGGACCCCCTCTCATTTTTGTCTTGATTTCATCATCTCTACCTATCTTTCCTTGATGTTGTGGTTTCTACATGTTGTCCCTTGCATGTGTGACAACATACCACTAATACATATTTCCATGTATCTCGTTCCATGAAATATCTTTGTCTTTCTTCTTCTCCTTAGAATGACATGTGCTTCTCTACGTAGCACACATCATTCTAAGGGGGGTTATCATATCTACTCAATTTTCAACAAGGAATATTCCTTCAAATGGATTCCTTGGTGAAATTTCTTTTGAAAATATTCCTTGATGGAAGAATCACTTGTTGAAAAATTCACTTTTCAAATAGGAGAATTCTTTTAAAAGGATTCCTTGATGAAATTTCTTTCAAAAGGATTCCTTATTAACAAAATCACTTGCAAAAAAAAATTCTTTCAAAAGGAGCATTCCTTCAAAAGGGCCCCTTGGTGTCTTGATGTCTTGAAGGGTTCCCTACTGAAAGAGCCCATTTTTGAAGATTGTTTTTTATAAAGGGGATTCATGTCTTGATGTATTGAGGAGGATTCCTTTGTCTATTTTATCTGATATTTTTATTTACCATAATTAGATGTTTTATTTACCATTAGATGTTTATAGCTGCTGCAAGCTTATCTATTTGATCAAATCAATTTTTGTTTCTTATATGATTAGACTATGTGACTTGTGTCAAATCTTGTCTTATGGTGTCTCATTAAATTGTGTCTATTATTTTTCACTTTTTCTCCCAACTTGTTTATTTGTAGCAAACATGTTTGTAGTGAATTTGTAATCAAATACATAGGATAGAAGGCTCATGTCCTCTTCATGTCTTGGAATAGCCTTATAATTTATATACTAGATCAAAGACCTACATATTCTTCATCCTGAGTATATCCTTCTTCTCTCTAACATTGGTTTCTTCATTATCTTTTGGATGCATTCTACTCTTGAAGTAATCAATCCTTACATTATTCCCTTCATTCAAGAATTCTTCAATGTATTATTTCTTAATTTGGGGATGACACATAGTACTGAGAAATCCTTCTACATCAAGGTGTCATTCACTTTGTTGACTCAAATCTTCTTAGTTTGATTGTTATGTTCCTTTGTGTATGTATTATCCATGTATATGTTCTAACCTTGTTTTCTTGTGCATATCTTTCTTGTCTAATGCATTTGTTTTGAAGGTCTTCATCCTGGGGGTATGCTTCCTTGGTTCGAAGGACTACTTGCTTCCTCTACAGTATCCTTTTGGCATATTGATTTTATTTATGTTTAGTATATTTTCTTTAGCATGTATATTCATATAGATTCATAGACTCGCTAAAGTGGGGGAAAAATGTAATGTCATAAAATTGAACCCCATGTAATTTCACTTACATTTTCACATCCATTTTAGTGTCCACTCCCTTAGTATTTGTGTGGGCTCTTTTTATCCCTTGCAGCAGTGTTTCCCCCCTCAAGATTCTTAGGACCCCTTTTCAGCATCTATCTTTGCACGCTAGCTTTGTGTGAAACCTTGTGTTTTGCTCATTCCAATTGTTTTGTAACATGATTTGTCTAGACACTAGTGCACTACAAAAACATCCACATGCTGCACTAGCATCCCATGACATTTTGATGTTCAAAAAATTGTTTTTGAGTTCCTTGTCACTTGTCGCCTACCTTTGTCAGTGGTAAGGGCTCGAGATGCCTTGTAACAACTCGAGAAGCTTCTTTTCCCTCTTATTCTCTCTTTACCTTCTCTTTCCAATCCATTGGCTCTTCTTGGTCTTTCTCTTTAAGAGACACTCTCTTTTCTCACTCTCTCAAGCTTGCACAACTCTCATGCTTGTTACAACACTCTAATGTTCTCACAACATCATCTATAACTCTCTCGTATCTCACATATCTCTCCCTCTCTATCTTTCTTTGGCTTCCTCAAGCCTTACAAGTTATATCTCTCTTTTCTTGTGTCTTTGAGAATCTTTATAATTCTCACATCCCTCGTATTTACATTTTTCTCTCATCTATTTATCTATTTCAGTGTTTATTATTTTCTCTATCTATCTATCTAGTTGTTCATGGAGGTGGGAACACTGAAACAGGGGTTTGATTAAGGAAAGCCCCTAAACAAACCCAATATTTTCTCTCAGTCTTATGTGTGCAGGTATTGAAGACATTTATTTGTAGGATTCTTCATTGCTTGGTCTATTGTGAGCGCTTTCTTTCTCTCCCTTCATTTTATCATTTACATTCTTGAGTTTATATCTCATTTAGTTTACTTTATTTTAGTTATGTTACTTTCTCACATTCCAAGAGTTCTTAGCAATCAAAGTAGAAGTAGTCACTTTGTTTTTATATGTGACATTCTTAGTTTTTAGTCCATACAAGACACCAATGTGCTGCATAGTTGTTTGTGTGCCACGCTTCCATTCTTCGGCCGATAACTCATTAGTTTGTCCATAAAATATGTGTGACCTACTCTCTCTGATTCTAGATCTCTCACCTTTTTACCCCACCACTTGAGCTCTGTTCCTTTTTAACTTATTAGATAGTCTGAGGTAGTTTAGGGTAGTTCACTCCCTTTAGACTCTTTGGTTTCTTAGAGACTTCGAAGTTTAATATCATAAGCATCAAACCAATATTTTTTCTAACATTTCTTTCACACGTATTGATGCTTTATAACTGCCCGTGATGGTCTTCTTTATATCACTGGTAGAATCAAAAACAAAACCACAAGGGGAATACTCATTAATCCCATGTGTATAGTGAATGTGATCATCGAATAATTCATATATGTGCATGAACTCTATAAATACAATTACAAACAATCAAAAGCATTATTGAAGGTTCATGATGGTTTTATCTTTCCTATAATTGGTTCTACAACTCTTTTAGTCAAGGTTGGACCTAAACAATTAGATGCTTTATTTACCATAATTTTGACATTGGACCAATTTCATGTAAGTTAGGTCTTCCATGGCTAAACTCCATGAATTCAATACCATAGATTATTCACAAATTTCTTAAATTATCATTTGAAGAACAAATACATTCTATTTACCATAGTCGACTTAAGCCTTTGACCTCTCGTGGAATTTTTTTGCTAGGTTACTTTTAGCCTCAACCAGTCCAACTTGTTAAACATCATGAGGATTTTTTATTTGTGTCATATCAAAAGTTTAAATATAAGAATATAGTGGATTTATCCCTTAGTAATATCCCGCCTAAGGATCCTTGATCTCTAGTGACTTTGATGGTTGTCCCTCCTACCCCACAGGTAGTGGATGAACCTAAGTCCAAACTGAGTATCCTTCCTCGACCACCTAGCAGATATGTTGTGGTTCCACCTCCACCATCATATAAAAGACCTAGAGATAAACATGTAATTAAATTTGTGCTTCCAAAAGAAAAATAAATGTTTAGGTCAAAACCTAAAAACTTGGTGGTTTCCTAGTTGGTGGTGGTCCCTTTAATTTCTCCTCAAATGGAAGAAAATAAACCTATGTTGGGGAACACCTCAATTACCCTTTCACAAGATGAAATCCATACAAAAAGAAATAGAAGTGAAAAAGAGCATAAAAAAATATGTTGTGCTATGACTCGTTAATATGTTGAAGAGTGTCGCACCTTACCTAATGATCATCCATTCATTCAACCTAATCTCGATGAAATACCTCCCACCTATTCATCCTCATCATCACCTAAATCCAACCTACCACCTTCACTAAGGCATAAAGTTGAACCTTACCTATATCATCTTAAGCAAAGGATGAAAGAGGCTCATGCAAATGATAATATTTGTAATCCTACTGATAGCACTAATATGTAGCCTATTGTGATACATTCAGACAGTGAAGAAGAAGATAAAATAGAAGAAAAAAAAAGAGGACCATAATAAATTAGCTCTTATATTTTCCAAATCAATTAATTTAGATGGGGGAAACCATGATGATCCTCCTAAGGAGAGTGGTATATCATGTGTTGAACCCAGTGCTTCTCCTTGTACTACACTTGCTATAGTCCCTTTAGCATATTATCTTCCTTCCATTTATGATGAGTAAGATTGGGATGTAGATGATTTTATTTAGATCATATCACATGTGTAGTACCTCTTGTGTGTATTTGTGTGTTTTCTTGCACATGGTGTGATCTCCTATGATGTGATTCTTGGCATTTATTTGTGTTTGTTAGTATGAATGGTGATTTGAAACTAGCTAAATATAGACAAAACAAACAAGATTAGTCATGTTATAAAGCACAAACAACTATTCCCTATGAAATTCTTGATCAAACATTGAGAAGAAAACATGAAATAAAGCATAAAACACAAGCAAACTAACATGTAAACTTATCTAAATAGATCAAACCTCCATCCCATAGGGGGATTGGTGTCACTTTTATGTGGAAAGTGGCCCTTTCCCAAACCCTTTGATAATCTCCAAGATATTCTTGATGTGTAGATGATGAAAATGATGCAAAAGTATAGTAACCAAGTTAAAATGACATGAAAATGAGTGATTGCTATGGATGAATATGCCTATAGTAAGATTGCATGAGATTGTGGATCCATATTCAATGGAGGATGCTCTATTTATAGGACTCAAGGGTTGAATAATGAGTGAAATTGGAGGATGTGGGACTAAAATGGAGGCTAATAGCATTGTGACACTTGTCACAAGGCTAATGAAAGACATGGGGATATGTGTGGTGCACATTTTGAAGAATGTGTAGATTTAAGGCATGGTAGATGGATTTGTGAGAAAATGTAAGAGAATTGAATGAAAATTGTTGAGATGTAAGAGGGACAAGATGACATGTAAGAGTCCATTTAAGGAAAATGTGGCTCTTGTAAGAGCATTAAAGACCTTTGTAAGAGGCTATTTAAAGCCTTTGGAGGGAAATTCAAGTTGAGGGAATATTCCAAAGAATATGCCTTTAAGAGGGAAATAGGCTAATTACTTAATTATAAGAAATTGTTTTCATGTGCAACTTGGTTAGTTGACCATGGGTTTACTCAACCAAGATAGAATCAAAAGATGAAGAAATGAGTAATGAGGATTAGGAGATAATTAATTTAGAATTAATCAACTTAAGTGGGTTAGGGGTTTTATGACATTTGTTTAAATAATTAATTATTTAAATCAAATGAGAGGACATTGGGACTTTAATTAAATAAATTGATTTATTTAATTAAATGTGATAAACATTAGTCAGAAGAGGATAAATTAATCTGATAAAGTTAATTATTTGATTAGTAGTAGAAGTTGATGAATTTAACTAAATAATACAGATTATTTAATTAATTGGTTAGAGTAGAAGTGATTTAGGAGGAAATGATGTTAATTAATCAGAATCAGATACATAATATCAATTAGGATTATTTATGTGTCTACAGTTAGTTCTCTTTGGATGACCCTTGTTGTTATTGTTGGCACAAGGATACAAAGAAAATGAATCAGTTGTGACATTCATCTTTTTGTATCTTCATTCATCTTTATGTTGTGAATACCAATGTCTTATATTTTCTTTGGGGAATGATGTCAATTAGAGCATGATCATAATATATATTATGTTTGGTCTATATTGACCCCAGATCAATGGATCCCTTATGTTTTATATTTGACTTGTTCATTATGTGTCTTTGTTTTGGGGGAGATCCCTTGTCATGAGTCAGCTTTGTTGGGAACATATTATTGGCATAGGGTTTTCCAATAAGCTCACATGGCCTTATCATGTTGCATATATATTTTTATTCTACCTTAAAGGAAATTGCTCTTGGTTGATGTTAGAAATTACTTTAAGGTGGGGGAATGCATTCCATTACAAGCTTTACTTTATTACACATATTAAACTTTGTGATGTGGTTTTTGGCATATTGATCATTTTGTACCACTTTATCAAAATTATTGGGACTATAATTCTTGGTATGGTTGACATGAGAACACACCTAGTAAATATAAGACTTTACTAACTGTTATGTGTTTCTCATTTTCTACTGCATAGAAACTCGCCTAGTGAATATTAGACTTCACTAGCCTGCGGTGTTTCTTGTCAAATCTCACCTAGTGAATATCAAACTTCACTAGCCTGTGATGCTTTTAGTTCATGGGTCACCTAAAAAATATTGGACTTTGTTAGCTTGTGATTCATGAACAACTTGGATATGGATCATAGTAATATTTCCATAGAACTTTCTAGTCAATGATTGTCATAACCCCCTTTTTTCATGTTTGCATCATTTTTTGCATTATGTTTGCATTGTGTTTACATCATGTTTGCATTACATTTTCATTCTATTTGCATCATGTTTGGATTGTGTTCGTATAAAATTTGTATTATATCTTATTTTTTAAATATGTTATATGTGGGTATGTGCAGGATTATGATGGGCCAAAAAGTGGCGATGTGAAAAAAGTTACGTTTTGCATCGACCAAAAAACACGAAAATCCTGAGTTGACTTTTTTTTGGCTTGGGTGTCAGTACATTGCTCCAAAGCAATGCCCAAGGCAAGAAGTACATATCAAATATCCAATCCAAATAAAATATCTGATTTGAATCGGGTATAAATACATAGTAGCAGCCTTTTAAAAATTTGAATCATTTTAAAGAGCTGAGAGCGCAAAGTGAGTGGCGTTTGGATATCAAATATCTGATTTGAGCAAATATTTGATTTCTAGGGTAAGGTTATGGTATTTTTTTTGTTCTAATCAATTTTTCTATTAGATTTGTATAATTTTCAATAGTTTTTTATGAATTTTTATTAAAAAGTAGGGTTTTTTATTGATTTTTATTAAAAACTAGAGTTTATAGTGGATTTTTATTAAAAACTAATGTTTTTTATTGATTTTTATTAAAAAGTAGTTTTGTTTATGGATTTTTATTAAAAACTAGAGTTTGTTATGGATTTTTGTTTAAAAGTACAGTTTTTATTATTATTAAAAACTAGGATTTTCTTACAATAATTTCATTTATATTGTGTAATTTCAATTAGATTAACTAGTTTTTAACTTTAATCAGGTATTATGGCTGAGAATGAAAATGCACAAATGCCAAACACTCCACCACCTCCACGCTCATCAATTGAAGACTTAATTGGTGAAAAATTGGAGCAATTGAGGGGCATTTGTGATGTTTATAAGACAATCTATCGATTATCCCAAATGACAAACACATTGAAGGAAATAATTAAAAATATAGAAACCCTCTCCACCCAACATAATTCCTTTCTTTCATGGCGAGAAAGCACGAGGGAATATTACTCTCGTGGATTGTCTTATGATGATGTGAAAGATCTCCAAATAAAAAAAGCCCAAATAGCCTCTTTATTTTTTAACCCCCGCACTGGTTTTCCAGTTAATGTTAATAAAACAAAACTTTCTATAAAATGGTGCACAAATAAGGACATTGTAGATAACTTTTGGGATCGTTGGTGTATGGTTTTTGATAAACCACCCAACAACAATAGTGATATACCATTTTACTTTATTAAAAAATTATACATTGATTTTGTGTAGGGGCATCATGTCAATTACTTTGACATTAAACCCTTCTAGGGCATCAGTGGAGGTATGCCCCAAGATAGACCAAGGGTAGTTAGAGTAGTCCAATGCCCATATGTTCCCCCTCCTCCCCTTCCTCTGCCACCTCCAGTACATCATCTAGATATTATCAAGGATGCATCCACACAGACTATTTAGGCTATTCACTCTTTGAGTGGTCTTTTGGTTTCCCATACTTCTACAGTAGCTCAACTATAATCTGGTGATGTTGGCGATGGATTGAGTGTTGTTGCATCATCCTCCTTAGGTCCACATATTTGTGTGCCACATACTTGCACTATGTGCCACCAGATATGCTTGGGTCCTCTTGTACAGCCCACTGAGCATCCCTTGGACACTTTTGATTATGACATCCAGGATGTGGACATTATAGGAGATTAGACATAGGGGAGTGGAGTGCACCCTACAGAGTCCTCTCTTGCTAGAGAGGGGGACGTTGGAATAGTTACATAGGTAAGATTTAAGTTGTAAATTCATAACTTGCATTTATTTTTAAATGAATATTAATAAGAGATAGTATCAAGTACTATTATTTATTTACATGGTCTATTTAATAGTTGATGTCTGAGGAGGAGCTCACACAGGTGACTAATAGCACCCTTAGGGCCATTTCATTTGACCTCGACATGCACATAGTATATATTTTCACACTCACTCTTTTACATTTTATTATTATATACTTGCTTGTCATTTGAATTGTCATTAATGAAATTATATATTAACTTATATGTTTATCTTATTTTCCTATTGTAGGAAACACCTAGTGTGAGCGAGGTGCAACATTGTCCAGACTATGGAGGCGCAATTTTAGATAAGGGAAAGGTAATTGAACTCAAATTCGATTGAATTAAGATTTTTAAGATCTTTTATTGATTATACATACATCGACATAGATTGGTAGTTTCATATGTACTTGTCATTCTTATGTACATGCAGTTATGAACTATACATCATTGTTGACAAGTGTCACAACACCTGAAGGAGTAGGTATTGGAACACCTCAAGGAGTAGGTGTTGAAACACCTCAAGGAGGAGGTGTCGAAACACTTGAAGGAGATAAAGAAAAAGATCAACCTAAAGATGTGTGTTTATTTTATTGTGTTTGGTAAATATGTTCCTATTACCAATAATTGTATGCTAACTTGGATCAATTTTATGTTTTTGTTCACATATATAGATTGACATTTCAAAAGTTGGTTTGGTTGGTTCTTTGAGAGGGTCATATTCTAGGACTCCTGACCCTTTGAAGAGACATATATTTCAGGTAATCAAGATTTCAATTTTAGAGTTGAATTATAATTCAATGTATATTGATTTTGATGTTAATTATTCAATTTTAAATTATGTAGGATAACTAATCTCAATTGTGGTTTGAATTTTTCTTGTGTAGCTACCTTCAGAGCCAAAGAGTGCTTCAAAGAGGCTCTATTTTTATGATCCACTAGTAGTTTAGGATGAGATACACATTTTGGCATGTAAATGTTGAATAGATATTGAGATGGCATATGCCACATTTTGTAAAACTTTGTTTGAGTTGGCGTTGATGCCATTTTTGTATATGGACATACACTTGATTATTGGATAATTTGATATATAGAAGTTGATAATCAAAATTTAATTTGTTCTCATGTGCATGATTAAACTCTTTGAAAGCTTGAAATGGTTAAATATCAATGTACAATAGCATAAAAAAAAGAATGGTTATATTATATATTTTTATATTCATATCACTAATTACATTGCATTGCACATCTTTCAAACTCAAAGCATTACTTCACATAACTAACAACTAGATGTTTATAGATGAAAAAAATTCAATTACAAAATAGTTTTACAAAGTTTTCCTATGTTATGTAATTATTTCACATTGCATAACTAATAACTAGGAGCAGCCCCAATTGCATTTGCTTGTCATGGAATTCTATAAGACCACATTTCTTTGAGGTATTTTTTCAAACAAATTCAACGCCTTGTCTATGCTACCACATTTTTCATACATGTCTAATCAAAGCTTTTTATCAAACAGTTCACTAGATTGTTGCTATGGCTAAAAGCCTAAAACGAGTGCTTTCAAACAAGCTATGGATGCTTGGAAAAAATTCATCAAGTATAATAGTAATAAAGATGACAGGTATCGAACTGTTTTATATCAAGAAATGGGTGATTGAATGCCATGACAATCAAAAGCAATTTTGATTCTCATGGCATTCCATCACCATGAGACCTCATTTCTTTTAGGCATTTTTTCAAACAGTTGACTGCCTAGTTGACTGTCATGGCATTCCATCACCATGAGACCTCATTTCATTGAGGCATTTTTTCAAACAGTTTGTTGCCTTGTCTATGCTACCACATTTTTTATGCATGTCTATCAAAACATTCTATTAAACATTTAATTTCCATGCTGCTATGGCTAAAATCCTAGAACAAGTGCTTTTGAACAAGCTATGGATGCTTGGAAATAATCTAACAAACAATAATAGTAAGCAATAACATAGACAAGAAAATGAACTGTTTAAAAAAATGCCTCAAAGAAATGTGGTCTCATGGTGATGGAATTCCATGACAAGAAAATTGCTATAAATTTTCATGGCATTCTGTCACCATGAGACCACATTTTTTTGAGGCATTTTTTCAAATAGTTCATTGCCTTGTATATGCTACCACATTTTTTGTACTTCTACCAAAGCATTTTATCAAACAATTCACTGCCTTGCTAGTATGGCTAAAAGCCTAAAATAGGTGCTTTCAAAAAAGCTATATGGATACTTGGAAAATGGTGTAGGAGCACCTTGGAAATAGAGGAATAGTTGATAGTTAGTTGATGCAACCAAGGATGGCAAACCACTCACTTTCACAATACAATGGATTCCTAAACACCTTTCTCAACTTAACTCTCAAATCTCTTTAACAACTCCTGCAACTAATAATCATTCTAGACACCCATTTTGGTCCTCTTCAACATAATTCCAACTCACATAGGAATCCTTTGGAACAACTTTCACAAATCATGCAAACTACGCTACTCAACCTAGCCAAATAGGCCAAATTTCCAAAGCAACCACCCTTGGAACACTTCATAGACCCTAAAACTTGTTGGGGAAGCACTCAAAAAATGAAAAAACCTCAAATTTCCCCATTTATCTGTTGGAACTCGCCATCTAAGACCATATTCCACAAAACCCTCAAATTGCTCAAATTTGGCAAGGCTTTATTGAAAAACCTATTTACAGACTTCCCCAAACTTTACCACCAACTCCAACACCCTTGAATAACCTTGCACAAGCTTAAAAGAACAAGAAAAGTGACTGGCCTCAAACAATTCCCACTTTTACTCTCTCTAACCTCACTTTTTCATGCAAAAACACCCTAAATGCCATCTAGGGCATCACCAAAAATCATAATGTTGACCTCCCCTGCACAAGAAACAATGAATTTTTTTTTATCTATCCTAACTAAGCCTATCCACTGAGTTACAACATCATACAATGGGTGGAAGGCTTAAAACTCCATTTTAAATGCACTCTAACCCTTGGAACAAGGCTCACAGACTGACCTCCAGTAAAATGCCTCTTAAATGCACAAAAATGAATGAAATTACTTCAAACCAAGTTTGTGAAGAATTTAACTCTACTTCCCACTAGTTTCCATTAAAAAGAAAGCAACAAGCTATGGTCTCATGGCTTTTTTTGCACGAAAATCAGCATTGGATTTCAGTTGGAGGCTAAAAACTACTTGTAAGGGCATAAATAAATCTTGTTCTACAACTCGTATGACCAAACTGACTATTGCATCACATTTGGATGGTTACGTTTAGGTTATTTATGGTCCCCTTTCGTACCCAAACAGGCCGAAGCAGTTCAAGCTACATTTAATCAGCAAAATCCCTTAAGAGTCCAAAGTGCAAAAGGGAAACAATCTTTGACAGACTGTTACTCGAAAACCGTGATGCCTACACTTTTTTTTTCTAAGGCTATGAGATCGCGTTGGGCCCCTCTACAATAACCTCTATTGGTTATTGCTATCTCCCGTGGTGACGAGTTTTTAGTTGAGGGAAAAGTTGTAAGATGCAAGCAGTGTAAATTTGCAAAGTGGTGCAACTTTCATTCTGCAACTCGTACGACCAAACAGACTATTCTAACACGTCTAGATGGGTACGTTTACACTAGGGATGGTCCTCTTTTGCACCCAAATACGTTGAATCACTCTGAGCTACATTGGACCGACAATTTCCCTTAAGAGTCCAAAGTGCTAAAAGGCAACAATATTTGAAGGGCTATTTCTTGGAAACTGTGATGCTTACATACTCTCCATTTGAGGCTATGGGATCATGTTGGGACTATCTACAATAACGTCTCTCAGGTTTTGCTATCTCGGAGGTGTTTTCTTGTGGTGATGAGTTTTCAGTTGAGGGAAAAGTTGTCAGATGCAAGCAGTGTAAAGTTGCAAAGTGGTGCAACTTTCATTATGCAACTCGTACGACCAAACAGACTATTACAACACATCCAGATGGGTACGTTTACGCTAGGGATGGTCCTCTTTTGCACCCAAATACGCCGAATCACTCTGAGCTACATTGGACTGACAATTTCCCTTAAGAGTCCAAAGTGCTAAAAGGCAACAATCTTTGAAGAGTTATTTCTCAGAAACCGTGACACTTATAGACTCTCCATCTGAGGCTATGGGATCATGTTGGGACCATCTACAATAACCTCTCTCTATTTTTTCTATCTCAAAGGCATTTTCCCGTGGTGATGAGTTTTCAATTGAGGGAAAAGTTGCCAAATGCAAGCAGTGTAAAGTTGCAAAGTGGTGTAACTTTCATTATGCAACTCATACGACCAAATGAACTGTTCCAAAATGTCTGGATGGGTACGTTTATGCTAGGTATGGTTCTCTTTTGCACCCAAATATGTCAAATCACTCTAAGCTACATTGGATCAATAATTTCCCTTAAGAGTCCAAAGTGCTAAAAGGAAGCAATCTTTGAAGGGATATTTCTCAAAAATTGTGATGCTTACAGACTCTCCGTCTGAGGCTATAGGATTGTGTTGGGACCATCTACAACAACCTCTCTCAATTTTTTCTATCTCAGAGGTGTTTTCCCGTGGTGATGAGTTTTCAGTTGAGGGAAAAGTTGTCAGATGCAACTAGTGTAAAGTTGCAAAGTGGTGCAACTTTCATTTTTCAACTCATACGGCTCAATAGATTATTCCAACATGTCTGAATGGGTATTTTTACACTAGGGATGGTCCTCTTTTCCACCCAAATACGCTGAATCACTCTGAGCTACATTGGACTGACAATTTTCCTTAAGAGTCCAAAGTGCTAAAAGGCCATACCATCTATTGTACGGTCTGTAGCTCAATGGTATGGCCATGGTAGATGTTATTAGGACTGTATAAGGTGACTATGTGGGTTTAAAGATCTAGAAAGGTTTGTAGTTGAGTTGGTGAGTTTCCATGCATGGCAAAAATGAGATGTCGGCCCAGTGCTATATCATGCTCATGCAAGAACTCAAAAAAATCTCGAAACAATGTTGGACATACTCGGACAAGTGAGATCTATCATCACTCATATAAAAATGATACTCTCTAATTATCTTTTGATCCTCCTCTGTACTATCAGGTGCATGTCTAAATATTATGTGGACAAAAATAGCAATCTTAATGGAATTGTAATACTAAGATTGTACCTTGTTTTGTGGTTGCAATGTGTAGTTTTCTGCAAAATCAACCACTAATATAATAGTGTCAATCGGAAAAGAGTACTTACATATCCTGAATTGTTGATCCAACCACTGAGACCTATGACTATGCTTTGCATACTTGTAGAAAAGATTGTCCTTAAAATCTGAAATAAAATTAGCAACACTGCATTCTTTTGTAACCAACTCACATCTAGAACCTTCACCTCCACTCTGCAAAGTATATTGGACTATCTCATATCTCTTTTTCTCAA
>VDFB02016729.1:0-67614 GCA_007258455.2 Sequoia sempervirens | reverse complement strand
TGATGAAACAACAAGGGTTTGTAAAGGAGCTTCTCAATTTTCCACCAATATAAATTATACTTCACTTTGAATCTAATAAATAATTATTATTCATTTTCTATTAGAATTATGACTAAAGTCCTGATTGATAGGCTGATTGAAAAACATCTATAGTTTTCAAATGGTATAAAAAATTTTGAATCCAAAACATGCGTCACATTTTATGCTTCACCTACTATAGGATTAAAAAAGAATTTCATGAAGTTTTGACCCAAGTTAAGGTGGTCGACATACAAGTTTTGAAGTATTTTTAAAAGTTTTGCAATAAAAATTCATAATTAATTATTTACTTAGAAAAAATTATAAAAAAAAAATATGCACCCACATTTGACATGAGTCCTCTACTTATATCTAAAACTATAAAAATTATTATCATTTTATTATGGTTAGTACCTACACCTACTTCTTATTTTTTCTCTGAAATTTAAGTACTACTGCATTGAAATTTCAAATTTTCACCAAATAGATTTTTTTTTTTTTAAACGTAGTATTTTAGAAACTACATTCAATTTTCCACATATTCTATTATTACATATTTTTGAAATAATATAGATAACTTACTCAAATTTTTACGTCAAGTTGCCTAACTTTGATTTTTATGAATTTTTATTGCCACTTAAGCGCCTATTTTTTCCATGATGATCTTGCACATACCCATGTCATATCTTCATTATGTATGCTTCATGTTTTTCATGTTGCATTGCACCTCATGTGTGTGTGTTCCTTTGTCTTTATATTGTTTTTCCATATGATCTTGAGCCTAGGGGTGAAGGAACACAAAGACCACTGAGAGGGGGGGTGAATCAGTGGGTTGAAAATTTTAACTTTCTAAGCAATGCAACAACAAACTCTAAAAGCATAAACTAAGAGCATAAGAAAGGTAACTCAACCAATCACACAAAGTGCATCCCACAACACAAGATGTACGAGGAGAAACCCAAGATGGGAAAAAACCTCGGTGAGAATAGTTGTTGGAGGCTACTGCTCCAATCCAGCCTCACAATGAAAAAGTTCTCCATTGCAATTTATGGGCACCAACCCAATGGAACACCAATTCCAATTTTATGAGCTCCAACTCAAAGGAGCTCCTACCCCTAATCTGAGCACCCACTCAGATGATATTACAATAAGAGATTTGTGATTATAGTTTCAGTATCATGTTACAAATGAGATTTTGTAACTCAAATGGTTTTTTGTACTTTTGTTAACTTGCTATCCTCAAACAACCTCTGCTCTTCAATCATTCACAACCTTTGCAAATACTCTTGAATTCTTCCTTTATATTATTTTTCAACCTCACAACACACTCTATGATATCCTCTGCATCAACACAATAAGTTTTCACAAAAACTTATCACATGCCTTCTCACACTCCTACAGAAATAAAACATTTAACACTTAGGAAAATACATACTCTATTTTTATAGAGTTATCTAATCTCTTCTCACCCCACTCTTCTCTGCACACACTGGAGAAGAACACTCACACACACATGTAGACATTTTAAATGAATAAAATAATTGCTATAAATCACTCTTGAAGTTCACAGAGAAAATTTGTAGCCCTAATGTTTAATCAAATAGTTCTACAATTTTCTGTCAGTAACATTTTGGCTTTTCTGTAGCAATCAAACTGTAGATTTCTGATAAATTCATATAGCTTTCTATAGAACATTAAAACCTCAAATCTCATTTTGCTTTTGTGATTCCATCTGCACATATTTAATGCTTTTCTGGAGCAACTAAAATATTCGATACTTCTTCTTTTTAGACAGACTTCCATTAAAAAAATATATATATTTTTTAATCAGAAACAAATCAGATTCATGTTGCATCAATGGTTTTTTTTTCCTGGATAAATCGGTTGCTTGCAAATCTAATTGCAATGTCTAATCTGCAATAAATAAATTTATTTAGGGCATCCCCAGAAACTGAAAGAGGTAACTTAAACACAAAGATTTTTTTTTTTTTAATCTTTCCCTTCAATCGATCACCATCTTCTTTAATAACCTCTACAAAAGATTAGAACAAAATCTTTTCAAACAATCACTGCTTCGAAAAGAGACTTCACCACCAAGCAAAGAATAATCAAAAAATTTGATTTTTAATCGAATCATATTAGCTGCCAAAAATAACTTCAGAAAATATGAAGAAAAGATTTAAAAACTCTTCATCTAGCACAACTTCAGGAAAAGAGACTTTATCATCAAGCAAGGAATAAATAAAATCTGATTTTATTCAAATCATTCCAATGCAGCCCAAAAGCAAGGAAAGAAGATTTTTAGAAAAATCAAAAAATCCGATATCACTGCCTTGCCAAAAGTAAGGTGTCGACATAGGGTTTAAACAACCCTACCTTGTTTTTAAACAAATACCTTGACTTAGAGTTAAATATGTTGCAGTAGTTATCAAACAATCTGAGCACTAACAAAAGAAAATCTAATCTTCTAAAACTGCACTTAGCAAAAGTCTATGCATGCATAAAACCCTAGCAAGATAAACATGAGTTAATCGATCAAATATTCACCTCTTCACCAAGTTATTACTAACACATCATAATGCCACTAATTCTCTACCATGTGTATGCCATGTCAATATTCTCTAAGGATTTTTGCATATTAAAATTGTAACTGGCTTTTTAAATTTGTTTTGACTTTGTTAAACCCGTCACTATGAAGCTCCTGTCACCAAGCAGTCAACTTCCTATCGCCTGAACTATACTCAACTGTAATTGCAAACTAAGATGTTTTTGTAGCTATACCTATTCTTGTAGCTACATACAAACATTGTATTTATTGAGTTGGCATCAATGACAATCTAATGCCAACCAATCAAAACTCAAATGCCCACAATCTTGATCTAATGCCAATAATATCCCCCTTTGGAATCGATGTCAACCAATCAAATCTTTATGATACCAACAAAAGTTTGATCTCCACATCCTCCAGATAAAACTTCACAACATCACCTGCAAGATTATTTCTCCCCCTTTCAAGATACTTTATCCCCCTTTGACAACAATGTCAAAGGGTGTCATAAAGATCACTTGCAGATCAGATACCACTATGTTATAAAATGGAATAAATAGTTGAACACACCACTTCCAAATTTTCTCCCCTTGTCATGAACATTATATGTTGGATGATACCACTGAACACACCAAACAAAAAAATACATGTACCAGCATAAAGAGCAACAATAAGCTTGGACAACAATAATCTTCTTTCTGAAGAAATATTTAAAGGGCAACAAAACATTAGAAATGACTGTTAGAGCAACAACCATCTCTCCTTCAACTTCAAACGTATCACTTCTACCCCCTTGGAGTAGAAAAAACTCAGGAATGTAAGATGAAATACAATAAGCTCCCCCTAAAACATACACTTCCATATCCAACTAAGTGTTGGAAGAGGGAAATACAACTCCCAATCTCTTTCTCAAATACTCAGATGTCTCTTTGGGCAATGGTTTGGTAAGGATATCAACTATTTGCTCACCAATTTTCACATACTCAAGTTGAACTTCTTTTTCACTCACTTTTTCCCTCAAGAAATGGTACTTAATAGCTATGTGCTTGGTTCATGAGTGCATGACTAGAGTTTTAGAGATATTGATTGCACTAGAGTTGTCACACATAATGGAAATAGGTGTTGAATATTCTACCTAGATATCTTTTAGTGTTTGTTTCATCCAGAGAACTTGAGAGCAACATGAGGTAGTAGCTATGTATTCTACTTCAGTTGTAGATAATGAGATGGATTCTTGCTTTTTACTATGCCAAGAGACCAATCTACCACCAAGGAAGAAATCACCTCCACTTGTGCTCTTCCTATCATCTATGCACCCAACCCAATCTGCATTTGTGTAATCTTGTCAAGTGAAGTCATCATGTTTAGCATACCATAAACCATAGGTCAAACTACCTTGCAAATATCTAAAAATTCTTCTTACAACATTCAAATGGGATTGCTTTGGAGAAGCTTGAAATCTAGCTACCATACAAACTTCTTGTACAATATTTGGTCGAGAAGTGGTAAGGTACAAAAGACTACAAATCATAGATCTAAACATGGTTTGATCAACATCTAGTGAATCATCATTCTTGGACAGATTACACCCAGTCACCATAGGTGTACTAACAGGCTTACAATCATCCATTTGAAACATTTTCAACATGTTTTTAGCATACTTGATTTGTGAAATAAAAATTCCTTTTTCTAATTGTGAAATTTGCAAACCAAGAAAGTAGGAAAACTCACCTATCATTGACATTTCAAACTCTTGTTGCATTTGATCAACAAATTTATTGCACAAATCATCATGAATTCTAGCAAAGATGATATCATCTACATAAACAACAATGATAATCATATGATTACATTCCACTTTGGTGTAGAGATTGATGTTAGCACATCCTTTTTTGAAGCCTTGTTGATGTAAATAGATGTCTAATCTAGAGTACCATGCTCTAGGTGCTTGTTTTCATCCATATATAGCTTTCCCTAATCTGCATACATAATCTCCTTTCTCAAGTGACTCAAACCCTTCAGGTTGCTCCATGTAGACTTCTTCCTCAAGGTTACCATTCAAGAATGCGGATTTAACATCCATTTGATAAACCTTGTAATCTTTGTATGCTGAGAATGCTAAGAACATTCTAATAGCCTCTAGTCTTGCAATTGGGGCAAGATTTTCCTCAAAATCTATGCCCTCAACTTGAGAATATCCTTTCCATACTAGTCTAGCTTTGTTTCTAATCACTTTACCTTCTTCATTTACCTTGTTTCTGTATGCCCATTTTGTGCCAATGATGTTCTTACCAATTGGTCTTGGAACTAAATCCCATGTCATATTTAATTCAATCTATTGTAGCTCTTCTTTCATAGCCTTTATCCAATCTTCACTCTTGTTGGCCTCATTGTAATTCTTTGGTTCTATTTCAATTAGAAGACACAAGTTGACTTGATCATCATTTCCAGCATGTCTTCTTCTTGTTTGCACACCACTATCTTTGCTTCCAATAATCTGATTTTCATGGTGGTACTTTTGAACATACTTGCTAGGGGGTTTTTTTGGAGGTTTTTCAACTACTTCTTCTTCATTTTCAGATTGCTCTTCACTTTCATTATGATTTTCTTCAAACTAATTTTCTTATTTTGTCCTTGACTGCTGCAAATCTTCATCTATTCTCACATGTACACACTCAACTATTCTCTTGAGGCATTTGTTGAAACATTTATATGCCTTACTATGAGTTGAATATCCTAAAAATATTCTATTATCACATCTTGCATCAAAACTTCCAAGCCCATCATCATCTTTCTTAATGAAACACTTACTACCAAAAACTTTTAAATGTTTGACAGAAGGTTTCTTACCATACCATAGCTCATACGGTGTCCTTTTGTTGTGTACTCTTAGTTGGGCTCTATTTACTATGTATATTGATATATGAACAACCTCTTTCCAATAAACATATGGCATATTTGACTCATTAAGCATAGTTCTTTCCATTTCTTTCACAGTCCTATTCTTCCTCTCAACAACTCCATTTTGTTGAGGTGTTTGAGCAACATAATATTGTCTTCTAATCCCATGTTGTTCACAATAATCTTCAAACTAATTTGATGTAAACTCTCCACCACAATCCGATCTTAAACATTTCAGCTTGAAACCACTTTCTTTCTCAACCATTTTTCTGAATACCTTGAATCTTTCAAATGCTTGTGACTTATCTTGCAAGAAAGTTACCCAAGTCATCCTTGAGTAGTCATCTATCATCAACATAAAGTATTTATCACCATTCAAGGATCTTGTCCTTGTAGGACCACATAAATTTGTATGTACAAACTCAAGTGGCCTTTTGGTTGAGTACTCTTTAGACTTGAAATTAGCTTTAGTTTGCTTCCCTTTTTGACATTCATCACAAATAATGTTTGTTGGTTTGGTTATCTTTGGCATGTGTCTCACATAACCTTTTGAGCTTACTTTGACAAGGTTGTCAAAAATTTATGTGACCTAACCTCCTATGCCATAACCAACTCTCATCCACTTGTCCAATCATACATTGAGCTTCATGACATTATTTCAAGTTGTAGACATTTCCATTAGTTCTCTTACCTTCAACAACTAATCTTCCATTGTTCTCTTTCCTAATTTCACATCCTTTGGAATCAAATGAAAACTTATAACCACTGTCACACATTTGACTTACACTAAGTTGTTTTTCAGCCCTTCAACATAATATACATCCTTTGTGAGTAGTTTCCCATCAATACTCAGGGTTCCTTTACCTTTTATCTTGATTGAGGAGTTATTACCAAGCTTAACTGAACCACTGTTCCACTCTTCTAGTTGTTTTAACTTGTTTTTGTCGCCAATCATGTGATTGGAGCAGCCACTATCTATCACCCACAATTTTTTCTTCTCTGCATGTAATGTTGTTTGTGCTAACATGTTGATTGAACATTGTTTTTAGTCACTTCTTTCCATTCTTGCTTTGTTTCATTCTTCTTTGCTGCTACTTTTTCTTTATTTTTGTTCCTGAGGGAAGCAACTACATTCTTCTCAAGTTTAGTAGATCTTGCTCTACAAAACTTTGTTGTGTGTCCATAGTTATGACAATAATAGCATTCAATCTTCTCATTGAACATAGGAAAATTGAAACTTTTACTGGACTGATTTAAACTTTTACAATCTACACTTCTATGTCCCATATTATTGCAATTGTAACACTCTACATCCAAATCTCTCAATGGTGCAAATTGATTTTTTCTCATGAAATTTGGAGCTTCTCTCTTCACCATTTTGCAATGAATAAACTTGTGGCCAAATGCATTGCATATAAAATAATAACCATAAAACTTAGGGGTATACCAATTATTATACTGAGGAATACTTCTAGTTGTATCCATAGCAGCAGTAGACCTTCTCATTCTTGGGGTAGCAGCATTAACTTGTAGGACAACAATGTTATCCTTTGGGGAAGAAACTTTATATCTTGGCATAGCAACATTTTCTCTTGTTGCAACTTCAATACCATCTCTTAGGGTGTTATTATTTGGAGTAACAATGTTTTCACTAGTGGCAGCAGTGAAAACAATCTTCTTCTTGGTTTTTTCATTCATATTAGAGCTCTCACCATGTTCATAGCCAACACCACTAAAATATTTGTTCTTTTTTTGCTTACCAAGTATATCATTTAGAGCATTAGTGTTGCTCTCATTTTTCATTCTCAACTTTATATCTTCTTGACAAGCTTCTAAATCTTTCCTTAGAGTCACTACCTCTTGTTCCAACTCATGGCATTCTTTTTGCTTTGCTTCAACTTCAAATTTCAAAACTTTAATTATTCTTTTTGCTTCTTCCATCTGAGTCTTTAGAGTAACAATAATCTTCTCTAATTGGTCTTGTTATTTTAAGGTACATTGTTCTTTAATTTGGTATGCTCTTTCTTCAACTTGTCTAATTCATCAAGAGCACAAATCAACTCTCCTTCAAGATCAACCTCAGCATCAACTTCATCTTCCTCATCACTATCAACTATTTTTGTATTTTCAAATTGAGCATTATTTTCAATCTTTAAATTCTTCTTTTCATTTAGAACTTGAGCCATGAAGAGATTAACCTCTTTCTCATCTTCACTAGTGTCTTCAGATGAATCACTTTCATCATCTGATGTTTCACTTTCAATAGTGAGAAGACTTCTCTTCTTAAAGTTTTTCTTCTTGGATTTGTAGAACTTTTTAGGCTTGAACTTATTAGTTTCTTCAGTATTTTCTTCCTTCTTCTCATAAGGAAACTTAGCAAAAAAATATCCAATCTTTCCACAATTAAAACACTTGAAGGGCAGCTTGTCCTTGTACTTGCCTGATCCTTTCTTCAGTTTCTTGACAAAGTTTGCTTCAACATTGTCAGGATCTTCTTGATCAACATTTGCAGCTACTTCTTTTCCTTTCTTCACCAAGTTGAAGGAAACTTCTCTCTTAGAGGGTTCAACACTCACAGTCCTCATCTCATATGCTGATAATGAACCAAATAATTCATCCATAGAGAAATTCTTTATGTCTCTAGCTTCTTCTATGGCAGAAACTTTAGTATCATATTTTTTTGTTAATGACCTCAGAACTTTCTTGACAATTACATTATCTTCAATTTCTTCTCCAAGTCCTCTTATAGCATTAACAATCTCATCTACTCTTAGTAATTAATCAAAAAATATTTTCATCTTCTCTCATCTTCAGGCCTTCAAAAAGAGCTCTGAGATTTTGTAACTTAGCTTCCTTCACATTCTCATCACCTTCATAAATATTTTGTAGCTTATCCCATGTTTGTTTTGCAGATTTGTAGTGCATCACTTTGACAAACTCAGTATCAGACAATCCACTAAGGATAGCATGCTTGGCCTTGGCATTGAACTCATATTCTTTTTTAGCATCAGGATCAGTTGGAGGGGTTTGGGGAACGTTGTAACCATTTTTGACCATCAACCATACATCACAACCTAAGGAGGATATGTAGGTTTCCATTCTTCTACTCCAAAAGGCATAGTTGGTGCCATCAAACATAGGTACTTTGACAAAGGAGGATTCATGCTTAGACATTGTGTTCACAAACCATAATCTACCCAAGCTGGAGAAAGCTTTCTAATAGGGAACTAGACGCTCTAATACCAATTGAAGGAACATAAAGACCATTGAGAGGGGGGGTGAATCAGTGGGTTGAAAATTTTAACTTTCTAAGCAATGCAACAACAAACTCTAAAAGCATAAACTAAGAGCATAAGAAAGGTAACTCAACCAATCACACAAAGTGCATCCCACAACACAAGATGTACGAGGAAAAACCCAAGATGGGAAAAAAACCTCGGTGAGAATAGTTGTTGGAGGCTACTGCTCCAATCCAACCTCACAATGAAAAAGTTCTTTGTTACAATTTATGGGCACCAACCCAATGGAACACCAATTCCAAGTTTATGAGCACCAACTCAAAGGAGCTCCTACCCCTAATCCGAGCACCCACTCAGATGAGATTACAATAAGAGATTTATGATTACAGTTTCAGTATCATGTTACAAATGAGATTTTGTAACTCAAATGGTTTGTTGTACTTTTGATAACTTATTGTCCTCAAACAACCTCTGCTCTTCAATCATTCACAACCTCTACAAATACTCTTGAATTCCTCCTTTCTATTCTTTTTCAACCTCACAACACACTCTATGATATCCTCTGCATCAACACAATAAGTTTTCACAAAAACTTATCACATGCCTTCTCACACTCCTGCAGAAATAAAACATTTAACACTTACGAAAAATACATACTCTATTTTTACAAAGTTATCTAATCTCTTCTCACCCCACTCTTCTCTACGCACACTAGAGAAGAACACTCACACACACAAGTAGACATTTTAAATGAATAAAATCATTGTTATAAATCACTCTTGAAGTTCATAGAGAAAATTCATAGCCCTAATGTTTAATCAAATAATTCTGCAAAATTTTGTCAGTAACATTCTAGCTCTTTTGTAGCAATCAGACTGTAGATTTCTAATAAACTCATGTAGCTGTCTATAGAACATTAAAACCTCACATCTCATTTTTCTTATGTTATTCCATCTGCACATATTTAATGCTTTTCTGGAGCAGCTAAAATATTCGATACTTCTTCTTTTTAGACATGCTACCATTAAAAAAGAACTTATTCTTTTATTTTTTAATTAGAAACAAAATTAGATTCATGTTGCATCAATGGTTTGTTTTTCCTAGATAAATCAGCTTCTTGCAAATCTGATTGCAATGTCTAATCTGCAATAAATAAATTTATCTAGGGCATCCCCAGAAACTGAAAGAGGTAACTTAAACACAAAGATTTTTTTTAAAAAATATTTCCCTTCAATCACATCACCATCTTCTTTAACAGCCTCTACAAAAGATTAGAACAAAATCTTTTCAAACAATCACTGCTTCAGAAAGAGACTTCACCACCAAGCAAAGAATACTCAGAAAATCTAATTTGTAATCGAATCATATTGGCTACCAAAAACAACTCCAGAAAATATGAAGAAAAGATTTAAAAACTCTTCATCTAGCACAACTTCAGGAAAAGAGACTTTGTCGTCAAGCAAGGAATAAATAAAATGTGATTTTATTCGAATCATTCCAATGCAACCCAAAAGCAAGGAAAGAAGATTTTTAGAAAAATCAAAAAATCTGATATCACCGCCTTGCCAAAAGTAAGGTGTCGACATAGGGTTTAAACAACTCTACCTTGTGTTTAAACAAATACCTTGACTTAGAGTTAAATTTGTTGCACCTTATCCTATAGCTATCAAACATTCTGAGCACTTACAAAAGAAAATCTAATCTTCTGAAGCTGCACTTAGCAAAAATCTACACATGCATAAAACCCTAGTAGGATAAACATGAGTTAATCGATCAAATCTTCACCTCTTCACCAAGTTATTACTAACAAATAATCATGCCACTAATTCTCTACCACGTGTATGCCATGTCAATATTCTCTAAATCTTTTTGCATATTAAAATTGTAACTGGCTTTTTAAAGTCATTTTGACTTTGTTGAATTCGTCACTGTGAAGCTCCTATCGCCAGGCAATGAACTTCCTGTTGCATGAACTGTACTCAACTGTAACTACAAATTGAGATGCTTATGTAGCTATACTTGTTCCTGTAGCTACATACAAACATTGTATTTATTGAGATGGCATCAATGAAAATCTAATGCCAACCAATCAAAACTCAAATGCCAACAATCTTAATCTAATGCCAACAAGGAGCTAGCACATACCCTAGATTCAATGTTGTTCTATTTCTTCGAGGTTTGGATAATTGAACCATTCTTGGCTTATCCTTACTTTATTATAATTCTAAGCATAAGTTCATACTCTCAATAAAGTGGGGGCTAAATGTAGTGTCTTAAATTATTACCTTTGACAATTTCACACTAGGCTCAACTCCCCCTTATGTGCTTAGACCCAATTGTGTATTTAATTTTCCCATTTTAATCTTCAAAAAATAAAAAGTTGAATTGGGAATATAGAGTTAATATTTATTTACCAATGCTTAAGGCCCCAAAATAGGTTCGGACTAGGGTGCTAGTGCCCATGTCCAACCTATTTTGGCCCCAATTCAAACATGTTGGTGTCAAAATTTTAACATTTAGAAATTCAAAATTATTTTTCAATTGTCGATAATTAATTTGCAAGAAATTAAATAATTGTATATAAATACAAGTCTTTTTCATCATTTGAAATCCTTAAAATTTTGAGAAGCAATCCTAGCATTTTGAATTAAGCAATTGATTTTTCAAGAGCAGAATTTAAAGAATTATAGTAGCATTATTTCAATCAAGCATCATATTGGCAATGCATCATATTTTCATGTGAGTTCGTGTATATTTCATGTCTATTTATTTTGTGAATACTAAAACTTGCAAGACTTCAAATCAAGATTCAAATTATCCTTGAAAGTGATGAGTACAATGACTTCAATCCATCAAGGAATGTAGATTTGAGTGGTAAGTTGCAACAATTGTCAAATTTTCACTTGTTTATCATTTAGTCTCTGCTCAACCAAGGGTAATCTCTCTTTTACATCATCATAGCTAATGTGGAGGTAGAACTACCAAAATGGAGTTTGACTTAGGAAAACCCCTATATAACACAACCCTTTCCCCTCTTTCTTATGTGTAGGTTACAAATCTAAAGTGAGTTTGGAGAGGACTAGAGATCTAATTGTTTATTTAAGAATTCAAGTCCTACAAGTCAAAAAATTAAGGAAAGTGGACTTTATCAATGACAAAAAATGTTTGAACACTGAGTCCAAAGGAGGAGAGCTTACATATAAGGACCAAAATGAGATTGAAATTTGATTATGAATATATGCACTTCTAGGTCTAGGGCACCAACACCCCTATCTAGCCATTTCAAGTTTAGATTTATAAGGTAGGTTCCTTTTTTTCTGCACTCTTCTATTTTGAATTCTATTTTTATCTCTCTATTCTATATTTTATAGAAATCACATCAATTCATTCCATTTTCATAGTTAACCTAGGTGCATCTTTGTATTATCAAATTAGATTGATTAACAATCAATGGAAATTGTAAGAGAATGCCCTTTGATTTCTCTTCTAGTTTTTTGTAGGTATCTGTTGATGATGAAGATTCAAAGACAACAATGTTATTCTCCTCAAGAATTTGAGTGAGGTTGTTGATCTTTTTCTTCATACAATCCAGTTTTGTATGTCCCATTTTTTTTATAAAAAGGGATATTTCACATAGTTTTTCATATTTCCCCATTTTTGTGATTTTGACACTCCTTGCATTTCTTTGTCCTTTCTTTTATCACCTTTGATTGTCACCTAAATTTTTCCACTTTTTGCAATTGGTGCTTGTGACTTTGTTATCCTCGAATCCAACTGAGCTAGATTCACAGGATAACCCCCTACGAAACTTGTCTATTTTGTAGTTCCATGTACTTGAAGCATGCAAAATGAGGAAAATTTCAATTCACCTCGATGTGTGGTCCAAAACCTCAAATAGTCTATTTGAGTGTTCCCCTTCACCCACTTTCGAAGAGCTTCGAAACAAGTATCTTTTCTAACTCTCAACCTTTTAGAGTTAGTCAATTTTGGACTCATGTCAAAGCACCGATTTTCAACGCTCCTACATGAGCCTTAAGTTAGAAAAAATACAACTCCAAGTGTTGGAGTGCTGAAAATCAGTGCTCCTACACTTTGCACCAAACTTTGAGATGCCCAAGTGTTGAAATTCAGCACTAGTGCATTTTTCCGTTGGTCAGGTCTAAAGGATGCACAAGCGGTGAAAATCACCGCCTATGCACCTTTTGTTCAATTCAAGTCTACCACATGCACAAGTGGTGATTTTCACTGCTCATGCATCTATTTCATCATAATTAATGTGAACTTTGAGTTGCATTTATGGTCTTTCCAAGTGACTTATTAAGTTGTTTTAGACTAATCATTCCTCATTTCTTCCGCCCAACCTCCTCCTCTACGTGTTGGACGTTCTCCAACCTCAAAGTGGATCAGTGTCTGAGATTTCCTCAAGCATTCAAACTAAGGTTTTTTGAGTTTTTAAAAGGTACGTTGTTGCTCTTACCTCTTCATTGGGTTTTTCCTTTCTTTTTGCTTTTAAAGCTCTGTAGATGTTAATTATGTTGGTGTAATTAATTATTAATTACACTTTGCATAAGTTTACTTAGGCATATTTAATTCCTAAGTTTTAGGCTTTCATCTTTATCTTATCGAGCTATCTTGTTGCTTAAGATAAAATTAGGTTTAGGAATCTTTGCTTTTATAAAGCAAATTATCTTTTGTAATTAATGTACTTTTCGAATATATCAAATTGCATGTTTTTATGCAAATCTCTGCTTTTTCATTTTCCTCTTTTGTAGAAGGTATTTTCTAGTTTGCAATCAGATCTTGGCTTTTCTAACATGGTATCAGAGCCTTGATTTGCAGCCTCTTCTCAGATTTTTGAGAAATCATTGCAGGGTTCGTTTGGGATTCCTCGAGGACATCATGCCTTGAGTTCATTCATGAGGTGTTTTGGATCGAGCTTCACCATTGGATTCAAAGTGCTGGAAAAAGTCAAGATTGACTTTTACTTTGCAGATTTTGGCCATCATTTGTCAGATCTGTGAGGGGTTTAGGCTAGGAGATTTTTTACAAGTTCTGAAGGTAGCCAAATTTTCGGAGCAGTTTGGGCACAAATGGAGGTCACCATCGCGTCCAGAGCAGCCAAAAACCTAAGGATCGACTGTAAACTTGCCTATATTTGGTTCAATTGATTTCTAAGGCAAAATGTTTTTACTTGTACTGCCCTTGTACCGTTCGTGCATGTAGTCCGAGGTAAAAAAATCGTCAAAAAAAAAAAATCTTTTTTCTGCAATAAAAATTTTGCAGTTTTTTTCAAATTGTTAAAAAAAAAAAAATTAAAAAACTTTAATTTTTGAAAAGTTTTTTCAAAAAAGTCTTTGTTTTCAAAAAAAGAAAAAGTACTCGAGGGTACATACCTGCACAGACCTATGCAGGCGTACCTTCCCATAGGCCTTTTTTATGATTCAAAGCTGTTTTTATGATTTTTTTTTAAAAAAAAATCAAAACTTTTCATTGTAATTTTTTTTATGTTTTTTTTTTTAAAAAAAACATTGTTTTTTAAGCCCACTTGTGCAAATCCGCCGACGGCCATTTGGCTGTCAAATTTAGGCCAGGATTTTTGCTGCGACGGCCATATGACCGTCAAATTTAATGGAGCAATGGTTTTTTCCCCTTATGGAGCAGCTTTTCACTAAATCGGGTGTAATTTTTGCGTACGATGTTCGTTTTTTGCAAACGAGATACCGTTGGAAAGCTGATTTTGATGCCGATCCAATGGTGCTAGTGTTTTTATCAGATTCTACTCCAAATTTATTTTGTAGGCATTTGAACTCAAATCTTGTGTTTTTCACTCCGGAGGGCATATCTTTTGACTCGGTGCTCCGTTTTTCGTCATTCTTGCGGCGTTGGAAAGCTGATTCAGTCCTCTACACAAATCTAAGGTCTATTTTAATTTTTTGTTTATGAATTTTCAGTATGCTCTCCTTTTACAATCGTCGGGTTATTGTAATAAACAAACTATGATAAAGTTCCATTCAGGGGGGTTTCATGCATAATAATCTGATTAGAGTGTTGTTTTTCACTTTGATCCCATATTTCATTTTGTTTGGATGGAAACTCGTATGAGTTATCTGGTCTCTTAGTTTCTTTTGGCCACAGTTCTTGTCTTGCTTGACACATGTCGGATTCATTGGTTCACTCTTCAGTTGGGAGATTACATTTCTTGATCCTCATTGGTTCAGATTCTTCTCAGTTTGAGGGCCATATTTTTGTGGTTATTGTTCCAAAGTCTATTTTTGGTACTCCTTCCCATGGAAGAGTTTTAGTCACAGTTTGGCATTGGCATCGAGATACATGGTTTCTAGATTATGTCATCATCTCATCTCCTATTGCTTCACAGATTCCAGGGTTGTTCCAGTTTGTGAGTTTTCGAGTGTTTCGTGGCATTGGGTCTACTGTCACATTATCATGATTCTGGTTTTGGTTTCAGTTGTAGACAGAGGTATCTTTCCTTGCTTGTCAGGTTGTGGCTCCATTGTTACTCCACAGTGATCTTCCAGTGCTTCTTTGCAGTAGTCATCTCATTATAGGGGGTTTTGTCCCATTGGGTTTTCCTTCTCTACCTCTTATTGCATTTGTACTTGGGTACCTGATTAGGCCTTGTTGTCAGGACCCATTCATACTTTCTTGCATTCATCTTAGTTTTAGGTGCCTGCTTTATTTGCTTCTCCCTAAGTTGCACTTATGGGGGGGTGTTGGTGTAATTAATTATTAATTACACTTTGCATAAGTTTACTTAGGCATATTTAATTCTTAAGTTTTAGGCTTTCATCTTTATCTTATCAAGCTATCTTGTTGCTCAAGATAAGATTAGGTTTGCATCTTTGCTTTTATAAAGCAAATCATATCTTGTAATTAATTGAATTCTTGAATATAATTATTTGCACACCATCTTACTTTTTTGATTTTCTCTTCTGTAGAAGGCTTTTTTGGCTTGCAAATCTGATCATGGGTTTCTAACAAATTCTCCTTGAATATGTTTTTCTTTGTTAGGGATTCAATCTCTTCATTTTTTGAATTTTCCTTCCTCTTTTGAAAATGCACCCTGCTTTTCTTGTTATCCCTTATGCGTGTTTTACCCTAGGCATTTCTCTTCACGCATGATCTTTTCCATTTTTGTATTTCCAAATAACCTTAAAGTTTCTCATTGAGTTCCCATACTCACCAAGCGGTGAAGTTTTTAGTGTATGCATTTGAAATTAATGAAGCTTCAAGGTTTTGTTTTGAAAGATCATTCTTCCAATTGTTCGAGCAGTGAAAATCACCACTCAAACACCAAGTTTACCTTTTCTCTAATAGTCAAAGTGGTATTTTTGTCCGCTGCTACATTTTGGAGATTTTCATTAACTCCAAATGTAGGAGCAGTGAAAATTACCACTCCTACATGGAGTGTCCTTCCCCTAGTTGCTAAAATGGTGATTTTTTCCGCTCATACACTTTACTCCAAAAGGAAGAATCAACATGTTGAAGCATTGAAATTCAACACTTGACCATTAACCAAGTTCTTCCCTAAAATGCATTGGCGTTGATTTTTAGCACCATGACACTTCTTGCATCCCAAGTGCCAACACATGTAGGAGAGCTAAAAATTAGTGCCCCTACATGTAAATCACTATCTCAAACATGTAGCAGCAAAGGAGGACTCACACTTGAAGCTCCACCTACTAATACTACCGCAAGATAATATGAGGTTGAACAAGATGAATATGCATAGCCAAATTATCCCATGGAAGAAAGTGTTGATATCTTTCAAGATGAAGAGATGGAATCAGTTGGTGACTCCAATATTGGCTATTTGAAAATGGTGAATGAATCTAAGGAGGACTTGGTGATGGATGTGTATGTTGTCTTTATGCGGCAACGACAAAATCAACTTGACCAAACTCAAGCTACTGCTCCACCAACAAAGGAGAAGCCGCCAGTTACCATTGCAAAAAGAGGATCTCCTTTGCCTTGGAAACCAAAAAATGTAGCAAACAAACAAGTGCTTCCCATCCCCCTCTGTCAGTTTCTGTCGTTCCAAAAGCCAATCTCCAGATTCCTAAGACCAGTGTACCTTTTGTTAAAACTATCAGTGAAGTTACTACTTCCACTTTACAAAATTCTTTCTAGGCTTTTGATATCATTGATCATGCCAAAAAAACAAAGATCCAGATGTCTGAAGCTAAGTACCTCAAATCAAATCCTAACCAGTTTGACAGGCTTGTCAAGTTCGTACAGGATAAAGGAATTACTCCAAGTAAGGATTCATCTCTTGATATTCCTACTGCCCCAAAGCCCAAGACGCCATAGAATAACCTTGTTTCTACCCCTCCAGTTGCCTCTAGACGTATTGATCCATTCTTTATCTCATTACTTGTTAATGGCTTTAAGTTAAGAAATTGTGTCGTAGATTCTGGCACATCAGACAATGTGATGTCGGCCAAGGTATCTACTACCTTGGTTTTGAATCTAGGAAAAAATTTTGGTTGTTGTTTTTCCATGGAAAACAAACAAGTACCTCTAATTGGACAGATCAAAGATGCACAGTATGTGTTTTCCACATATCCTGAAAAGAAGATCAAGATAACGGTTCTAGTAGTTGATGTGCTAGCATCTTATGGAATTCTCCTTGGACATAATTTTTGTAAAGATGTTGGAGGTAAACTGAACATGGACATTTCTAAAGCCAGGATACCTGTGAAAGGTGTAATGCAGAAGTTGATTCCTGAAAGGGAGTCAAAATTATCAGTGACACAATTTGATGATCCAAGGGCTCAAATTTTGTTTGAGTCTTCGAGTGTTGGAACATATTATTTGCAAACAAAAGAAGTTTGTGAATCTTCAACAAGGCATGACTTTGAGAGTGTTGATTCTTTCTGAACAACAAATGAGTCATCATCAGATGATGAAGCTACATATTTTAATACTATCAGTCTTCATGACCAAAATGGTGTTTGGTTACTTGAGTTTGATGGCAGTTGCTCTTCCACCAGTTCTAGAGTGGGAATGGTTTTTATTTCCCCCAAAGGAAAAAATTTCCCTTTCTCTTTCAAATTACAATTTGAAAACATTAATAACACTGTTGAATATGAAGCCTTGTTATTAGGAATGCAAGTTGCACGAAAGAAAGGTATCAAAAATCTTCTTGCACAAGGCGATGTTGAGTTGATAGTGTGTCAAGTAAATAATTTGTACCAGACAAAAAATGTTAGACTTAGGCATTATCACAATCTTGTTTGGGATTACATTGAAGAATTTGATGCTTTTGATATATTTGTAGCTCCAAGGGAATACAATGACAGAGTCGATTCCTTAGCAGTTTTAACCACACTCTTGATACTGCATAAAGATTTTCATGGTTCCACCTATACCATTGAGTTGGTTTTTTGCCCAAGTGTTCCTGATAATTCAGAGAACTGGAAATTTTTTAATGACGATAATCAAATTGTTGCCTTTTTGGAGAAGGCAGAAAATTTTGATGAATTGTACTTTGAAGGAAGTGATTCTCCACATTAAGAATTTATTTCTGACATGGATCTAGTTACAGGCGAGGAGTTATTGCAACTCAAAGGGGATAAAATTCCCAAAGGGTTGGTATCTCTTGAGAAACTTTTTGATAAGCATGATCACTATGTCAACAAACAACTCTTAGATTTTGATTCGTCTAATGAGGTTGAACAGATCAACTTAGGAACTGAAGCAGACCCTAAGATGGTAAACATTGGTAAGTGTTGCACAATCGAAGAGAGAAATTAGTTTGCTAAGTTGTTACAAGAATATATGGATGTCTTGGCATATTCATATGAATATCTAAAATCCTTCCAATCAAAGGAGGTGCAACATGACATTCCCCTTAAGATTGGAGCATTTCCTTATAAACAAAAGAAAAGGCAATATAACCCAAATATTTTTGGAACGATCCTTGTAGAAGTTCAAAAAATTTTGAATGCCCGAATAATATTCCCTATCTATCATCCAACGTGGATAGCAAATATTGTTCCCGTTCGTAAGAAAAATGGTGAGATCCATATTTGTGTGGATTTCTGAAATTTGAACCAGTTGTCGCTCAAGATAATTATCCTCTTCCAGTAATGGATCAAGTTCTTCAAAACGTGATCGGATCTGAGATGCTCTCCATGCTAGATGGTTTTTCCGATTACAACTAGATTGAAGTCAATTCAAGTGATCAGCACAAGACAACCTTTACAACACCATGGGGTACCTTTGCATATCGCAAAATTCCTTTTGGCTTAATCAATGTTGGCACAAAATTTCAACGAGTTATGGACTTAGCTTTTCATGATGTGTTGGGTAAGCTCATTATGGTGTATCTTGATGATCTTATGGTTTTTTCTAAAAAATTCCATGAACATTTTTACCATCTAAGGAAAATCTCTGAGAGATGCTAACAACATGGTATTTCCTTGAACCCAAAAAAGTCAATTTTTGGGGTTACAAAAGGTAAGCTTCTTGGTCATGTGGTGTCCATAGAAGGTATCAAGATTGACTCAGAAAGAGTTAAAAGTATTAAATCACTCACTCTTCCATCAAGCAAGAAGGTTGTTCATTCCTTCTTTGGCAAAGTAAATTTTCTACGAAGATTCCTTCCAGACTTTGCAGAAAAGACTCATCATATTGTTAATATGATGAAACATACTACCACTTTTCATTGGACGAAAGCAGGAAAAGTTGTGTTTGATGATATCAAGGAGGATATTGCTCATATGCCAGTGTTATTATTCCTAGACTACATGAAGGAATTCATCATGTATAGTTATGCTTCCGAGCATACACTTTCAACAATTTTGGTGGAAGAAAATAGTGAGGGTTTTGAATCCCCGATTACATTCATGAGTTGTCCTCTAAAAAATTATGAATTGAAATATTCACAAATGGAAAAACATTCTTTCATCATGGTCAAATTTGTTAAACATTTCCAGTTCTACATTGTTAATAGCCATGTCAAAGTCCTAGTTCCAAATTCAACCGTTAAGTCCATCTTAACACAGTAGGAGTTTGGGATGAAAAGATGCAATTAGATTTCCAAGATTCAAGAATATGACATGGACATCAAGCCTACCAAGTTGATACATGGGTGAGGTTTGTGTCAGCTCATTGCTGAAAATAATCCTGATGAAGAAGTTTCAGAGACTGAGGAGTCAGATCCAAGAGAACTTCCAATGGTGTTATTTGTCAGTACTACTGATGAGTGGTATTCCAACATTGCCCATTTTCTCACTTATGGGGAATGTACTAATCATTTGACTCCAAAGGAGAAAAGGACCATCAAACTAAAGTTGAAAAACTTTTTCTTGTGGGACAATGGTTTGTACAAATGTGCATTGGATGGAACTTTCTTATGATGTGTTGATGAAGAACAACAAGAAATATTGTTGAAGTCATATCATGACTTAACATGTGGAGGACACTTTTCAGCACCAGTTACCACTCACAAGATCTTGAGAGCAAAGTACTACTGGCCTACACTCTTTCAGGATGCGTACTCTTGGGTGCGTAAATGCGAACTATGTCAACAGTTTGTAGGTAAGCCAAAGTTAGCAGCTTTTCCTTTGAAACCAATTATTATTGAAGAGATCTTTCAACAGTGGAGAATTGATTTCATCGATGCAATAAATCCACCTTCAAGTGTAGGACTCGCCTATGTCCTAACTGCAACCGATTACTTCACGAAGTGGGTGGACGAAATTCTAGCCAAGCATGCTACTTTTGAAGTTGTATGTAGTTTCTTAAAATAAAATATCATTTCAAGGTTTGGTGTGCCAAACAAAATTTTTGCTGGAAATGCTTCTGCTTTCTCATCAAGCAAGATAACTAAGTTCCATTTTGAACATGGCATAACATTGTCTCATTCATCTGACTATTACCCATAAGGTAATGGCCAGGCTGAATCAAGCAATAAAAACTTGGTGACTATAATCTACAAGCTTGTGGATGAAAATAAATGTTTGTGGCACAAAGCTTTGTATGATGCTTTATGGGAAGATAGAATAACTCCAAAGCAGGTGATTGGCATGTCTCCTTTCCAACTCTTGTATGGGTTGAATGCAAAAATTCCCATAACTTTAGAACTTCCAACCCTCAAATTGGCTAAGGCCATTGAGGATGATACTTTTGATAATTCAGTCGATAAGAGGATAATGTATCTTTTTGAATTTGAAGAGAGTTGAGTTTAGGTGGCTAACTGTATCATAAAGCATCAGAAACAAGTCAAGAATCTTTTTGACAAGAAGGACAATTCTCATGATTTTCAAATTGGTGATCTTGTTCTCTTATGGGACAAGCAAAGAGAACCAAAGGGTATGCACGAGAATTTTAATTCACTGTGGACAGGACCATTCAAAGTTCATCAGCTGCATGGTGAAAGCAGTTTCCTGTTGGCATACGAGGATGGAACACCATTTTCTCTTCCTCACAGTGGGAAACTTTTGAAACACTTTACATAGTAAGGTGACAAGCGTTCAAATGTAAATATTTTTATTTTAGTCCTTGCATCTCTTTTTTTGAGTCTTTTTGTTTTTGTCGCCTGACTCTATGCACAATGGATTGATAAAGGCACTTGATTCTGGAGTCTTCTCCCTTCAATAATTTCTAAGAATGACTAAAGGAAGCTCCCCAATTGGATCTAGCCGTTATCCTCGAATCTAGCTACGCTAGATTCACTAGATAACCCCCTATGAAACTTTTCTATTTCATAGTTTCGTGTACTTCAAGCACACAAAATAAGGAAAATTTCAATTCACCTCGATGCATGGTCTAAAACCTCAAATAGTTTGTTTGAGTGTTCCCCCCCCCATCTATCTTTCAAAGAACTTCGAAATGAGTATCTTTGCTAACTCTCAACCTTTGGGAGTTAGTCAATTTTGGACTCATGTCAAAGCGTTGATTTTCAGCACTCCTAAATGAGCCTTAAGTTAGAAAAAATACAACTCCAAGTGTTGGAGCATTGAAAATCAGTGCTCCTACACTTTGCACCAAACTTTGAGATGCACAAGCGCTGAAATTCAATGCTAGTGCATTTTTCCCTTTGTCAAGTCTAAAGGATGCACAAGCGGTGAAAATCACCACTTGTGCACTTTTTGTTCAATTCAAGTCTACCACATGCACAAGCGGTGATTTTAACCGCTCGTGCATATATTTCGCCATTAAGTTTGCCATAATTAATGCAAAATTTGAGTTGCATTTATGGTCTTTCCAAGTGACTTATTAAGTTGTTTTAGACTAATCATTCCTCATTTCTTCCACCCAAACTCCTATGCATGTTGGATGTTCTCCAACCTCAAAGTGGATCGGTGTTTGATATTTCATAAAGCATTTGAACTAGGGTTTTCGAGTTTTTAAAAGGTATGTTGTCTCTTTCCTCTTCGTCAAATTTTCCCTTTCTTTTTGCTTTTAAAGCTCCATAGATGTTAATTCACCTTGAATACATTTTTCTTTGTTAGGGTTTGAATCTCTTCATTTTTTGAATTCACCTTCCGCTTTTGAATTGTGCCTTGCTTTTCTTGTTATCCCTTATGCACGTTTTATCCTAGGCATTTCTCTCCACGTGCGATCTTCGCCATTTTTGTATTTCCAAATAACCTTACATTTTCTCATTGAGTTCCCATACTCACCAAGTAGTGAAGTTTTTAGTGTATGCATTTGAAATTAATGAAGCTTCAAGGTTTTGTTTTGAAAGATCATTCTTCCAATTGTTCGAGTAGTGAAAATCGCCGCTAGAACACCAAGTTTACCTTTCCTCTAGTTGTCAAAGCGGTATTTTTTCCTACCGCTACATTCTGGAGATTTTCACCAACTCCAAATGTAGGAGCAGTGAAATTTACCGCTCCTACATGGATTTTCCTTCCCCCAGTTCCTAAAGCGGTGATTTTTTCCGCTCATACACTTTACTCCAAAATGAAGAATCAACATGTTGAAGCACTAAAATTCAGCGCTTGAACATAAACCAAGTTCTTCCCCAAAATGCACTAGCATTGATTTTTAGCGCTTTGACACTTCCTGCATCCCAAGTGCCAACACATGTAGGAGCGCTGAAAATTAGCGCCCCTACATGTAAATCACTATCTCAAAGATGTAGGAGCACTAATTTTCAGTGCTCCTACACAAAAAGCAATTTTTCCTTCTAATGCTCTAAAACCACTTCGCTTGCGCTTTGAACCTTGTTTCTTTGCCAATGCTCCATTTTTCGTGCAAAATAGCTCATTCGCACTTGCTCTGAATTGCCTGCTCGCTTTGCGCTTCCCAACACTACATTTTCTCCTAACATCTATTGATTCACTATTCTTGCAATTCCTCTCAAGTTCTCATCAGGGGACCAAAGAAGGATATCAAAGATCCTGGTGTTTCTAGATGACAACAAAAAAGCCTCTGTCATCTTCTAAGAAAGAGGGAAAAATGAAGTACAAATATCAGGGTGTCTTTCCACCTACCGTGGTGATCTTGAAGGTGGATGAAATTAAAGACATTGAAATTGGTCATCAAGACCTTGAAGATTTTGTAAAAAGAACTAAGCAAAATCCCTTAGAAGATAGCTTGAGAGCTATTTTCCATAGCAATTTTCACCTGGTATCCACATTCCTGACTTTTTCTCATAATACAAAGTTTGTTCTCCAGGTTGCTTCTCACTACATCAAAGATAGTAGAAGTGTAATAGATTCCTCGGGACAAGTCATGATGAGACTAGATTCTGAATTCTTTGATATGGTTTTCCAGGTTCCCCACATGGAACAATATACAAAGATCTCAATGCAACAAGCATAGGAGGTTTATGATCAAGATCCAGCCAAGGCTAAAACATTGATTAACACCCAATGGTTAAAAACACCTAGGCCCACTATCTCAAGATGGCCAAAGGGGCTTCCTAGGAATTATTTCAAAGAAGATGTTAGGGATATGATTACTCTCTTGAGCAGGGTTAAAGGATTGCCTGATTCATCCCATTTTTAGGAATGGATGTATGAATACATCCACATCATCAAAAGAAAGAAAGCGCATATTGATTGGGGGACTCAAATAAGTGATGAAATTCATGAGTAGTTGATAAATGTGCCAACCACTCTAAAATTCTACATGACTTCCTATTTGGTGTATGTTGTTGTTGTAATGAGGAAATTTCCAAGGCTATCTACAAAGGGAAACAAACATTTTGTGCTTGTGTATGAGTACTTTTATCAGTTGAAATTAAAAGAAAGTCTTCATCATTTCAAGAGAGTCACAGATGCCTTCCTTGCACCCCAACTATTCACTTTTGATCTGACTCTTGAAAGGAAAAGAGTATTGGATGAGGCCTACGAAGTGGTGAGTAAGGTTGGTTGTATCTTTTTGTAGTTTCCAACTTTCACCTACATGAGAGTCGGTTGCTATATTGGGTGTCCCTACATGTTGCCTAGATATCCCTCAGATAAGCGGATACTAATGGAGTTGTGTAGACAATTTATTTCGGTTCACAAAGAACGTCAGAGAATACACAAGCTAGGTTTTAGGTTTCCACTGATAATTGGGAGGTATACCATTCACAGTGTACAAAAAGCAAAGTCAGTCTATGAAGAAATAAAAATCATGACTATCAGAACATACAAATATAGATTTGACTTTGACTACTGAGATGTGAAGAGGAAATTGAAGAAGTATCATCGACATGTTTACTATTTTTAAGACATATGGGGACTGCATAAATGAAGAAGACATCCGCAAAATGGTTTTTTGCAGGCTAACAGTAGAGCAAATAAGAAAGCTTGGTGTAGCTGATCTACCAGAGGATTTCTAAGATCCTGGTGATATCCTAAACTCTGCTTATGAAGAAGATGAGATTGCTAGGAGGCCCTTACCTCCAATATAATGGTCTAAAAAGGAAAGTATCTCTATTAGGGAAAGGCTTGCTCCCATCTTCCACAACACAACAAAATGGTTGCATAAACATGGTTTCCAAATGGAAGCTTTCAAGACCGAATTAGAAGGAGAAGCGCCAAGAGTAGAAACCATCCAATGGTAGGAACTTTGCTCAAAGAACAAACAAGCGGTTACTCCCTCTTCTTCCCAAAGAGGTCCTAGAATCAAGTTCACCATTGGTAAGAAAGTTACACAAACTGTTGAAGAATAGGAGGAAACAAAATATGAACCTACAAATGTAGAAGGAAAAGAGCCCGCTTCTGAGGAACAGACATCCGAAGAAGAAGGAAACAAAAGCAAAGAATCTATAGAAGAAGAAGAATCTGCAAAAGAAGAAGAGTTTGCAGAAGAGGAAACATCTGAAAAATATGAAGGAGAAAAGGAAGGTAATGAGGAGGAACTTGGGCATGACGATGAACAACCTCTATCTCCTCACGAGAATATTGTTGAAGATCTTCCCCGAACATCATCGCCTATTACTTCAAATATCCCTCATACACCTCCCAATCCTAACACTCCTCCATCTCCTCTTCCTACTTCACCTCCTCCCACATCTACCATACATGCAGTGGATGTTTCTATTCCCCCTACAGTATCAACTGTCCTTGCCACTCCTCCTACAGTTTCAAACTCACAAACTGTTGATGTTTTTTCAAGCTCTCCCTCATCCATCCCAATTTTGTCATCTCCATCTTTTGATATTTCTTCTGAAGCTGAATTTGAAAGATTCATGAATGAGTCTTTGCAAAGTCAACTCAGTTTGTAGTCCATTGGAGCAATCATGACAGATACTACCCTGATTGTTACAATACCAATCATTTCTACAGAAGTGGTTGCGACACAAGAGTTGATAGTGAGTCAAGAAACATATACTTCCTCCCTTCCTCCTTGGTTGATCTCTCAAGTATCAAAGTGAAAGAAACAAATGATCTCCCCAGATGAGCTTGATCTTGAAGAGATAGCTCCTCCAAAATCCAGGGGGAAGAAAAAGGAAAAATTTCATTCAAGGCTTCATGTTGACAAAACTGGTCACAAGTTTGTAGAGATTGGTCTACCGCCATAAGAAGGAGATGTAAACATGGAGGTACACTTTCATGAGAGTACAACTTGGAAAAGTGACAAATGAAATTGCAAAGGAAGATGCACAAGTGGTCCTGGATGCATTAGCAGGAAGGCTTGACAAGATGGAATAGGCCAAGAATATGTACAAAGAGAAAGCCAAACATTATGCAGTTGTTTTGAGGAACCTTGCAGGCTCTTCGGGGAATGTACAACCTATGGCTATGGTAAGCGTTGAGGAACCAGTAGTACAAAAGGTAGAGAAATTTGCATCCAAGGGTAAGGTGTTGTATGATTTCATTGATGAAATAATAGAACACAGTTCATAGGTCATAGCTGTTACAGATGAGAAGGCCACTCAGATAGCCAAGCTAAAATTAGAACTTGATAAAGAAGAAAGCATACTTTCCCAAGAGAAAAAATAAATGGAAAAATATCTCTCATTTTGGTCATGGATGAAAGAGGCAAAATTGAGTAAGTTGGTGGAAGTTGGGGTAATTCCCGACAAAGAGAAATATGTGAAGGTAAGAGAATCTCTCAAGCACTGCATTTAAGTGATCAAGTTTCTTATTGAAGATATCCACCAAGTACAAGAAGATGTCAAAGGACATCATGTTATCCTAGAGAATGGAATTAAGGAGTTACTGGGTAAGCTCCTTGATGAAAATTATATTTTCCTCCTGGCTAGTGAACTTTCACAGATCTACAAGGAAGTTGTCATGAAGCAAGTGGAGGATGCAAAATTTTCAAAGACCTCCATGCATGCAATTTGTGACATATGGCTTTCTCTTGATAATCTCAAGATGCATCTTGACAGATACAAGAAGATTCACTCATCTACCAGAAGATCAGTCATAATATTTCATGCCATAGTGGATTACACTGTTGGTCTAGATGAGGCATTCGTACTGGAGACAAAGAAGAGATATGAAGACTTTCACACCCAATACAAGGAACCATGAAGACTTCTTTTCATCTCCAGTGTTAGATAGTTTTATGCTTTCATTTATGCATTTTTGTAAATAAGTCTCGACGTCTTACATGTCATTTTACAAGATGTAATTACATGTAAAAATAGAAATGTTTTCCTAAAAAGATGGACAACATTTTTGAATAAGTCAACTAGTTAGGTGAGATTTTCCTAAATTTTCTCACCTAACTTTCCTAGATTCGCTCATCTACTTTTACTAGATTTTCTCTTCCCTCTCTTTTATAAATATGAGGGGATTCTTTTGTAATCTTTATCTTTTATCTTTTGCAATGAAGTGCTGGCCATTTTGAGAAGAAAATACATGAAACTTTGTGTTCATCTTTGTGAATCTATTTTGATCAATAAATAAGTGAAGTTTCATACCAAAATTTGTGTTGGAATCGATTATCTTTTGGATTTGATTGAAATTGGCAGTGATTAGTGATTGATATCTAAAGGGCTTTGAGTAAATCCGTGTAAACTTTGAGTTACACCCTTTACCTGAATTTGTGATATTGATTGAATACTATTGGTGAATTCTTTACAAGACTTTGTCCTTGTATTTATTCATGTTGTTCCTGGATCTATAGTGGAGTATCTAGAAGAATTTGTGCTTCTAATACAACGTTGGTTATATATCTTAAAGGATTCATTGGTGAAAGCTACAAAACGACTTTGTGCCTTCGTGAGTTTTATTGTTTTATCATTTATCGTTATTGTGTTGGTATTCTTAGTCTTTGATTTGACAAGATAAGAATATTGGAATAACTACTTTGTTTTTAGTTTGAAGTTGTATCGAATCAGGAACTCAAAACCGTGAAGCATTGTAAAACATATTCTCTGAAAAAAAAAGAGAATTATGACTGTGACACACCCCCATCTCTTAATCATAGTGTAAATCATTGTGAATACTTAATTATTTTTACTTAGTTTCAATAAGCAGTAAGAAGGGAACCTCCCCTTTCTAAGTGGAGAGATTGTATCTCACACAACTGTGGCTGAAAGAAAGTTTTGTAATCTGTTAAAGGGATTACATAATTTTCGCCCAACAGAATTATAGGAACCTATGGTGCCCATTTGTATGAGTTTATCTTACTCCCTAGTTATTCCAACAATAAAATCATCAATCTTAGGCATTGACCATGTTGCACCTAAAGCCCTCTTTGTGTAGTATAAGGTTGACACAAAGATTGAATATTGAGGGCCCAATTTAGATAGAGTTGATAAGATGAGTTGATCATCTTTTTTCTCTATCCCACATTATTTTAGTTGTAAGTGAAGTGATTTGAACTTTGTGAAGTACTCTTACAAAGTTATGAAATCATTTGGACTCAGAATTATCAATTTATTTCCTAATTCATGACTCTTGATTTCATCAAAATTTCAAAGAGTTTCTCAAGAGTTTTCCATACTTCTTGTGGGATTTTTAAGGTTTCCACATGTAATAGGAGTTTTAGAGAGAGACATAAACATAAAAAACCAAAAATCTTGTTAAAAAAAGGGGGAGTCTATTTTGAGCTACCATTTAAGGGGCTTAAGGAAATGAGGTCATTTTCCAACAGATTTAAAGGCACAAATTGCAGCAAATTATAAATTAGTTAAACAAAGAAAAAACAAAAAGTGATGAATTTGATGTAGATTTACAATGGAAAGGAAAAGTACATATAATACAAAGAGTTCGAAACTTAGAAGCAGTTGACCCATGCATGCAACCATAGGTGGTGAGTTTGTTCCTCTCAAATGGGGAGAGAACTTGCCACACATCTTGGAAGAGTTTTGTAAAACTCTCCAAGTTGCTCATGAAGCCATCTAAGATGGTTTAACTATAAGTGTAAATAATTGTACATAAAATAATAAAATAATTACTTACTACACTGATATCTCTCAAATTCAAACCTAGAGCAACCTTGAGAATTTTTTTCCTCAAAGCCTCGAAGGATTCAATCCACAATCCAGCAGCACTTCGTTGTCTCAAATCAATATGTCCAAATGAGCTACCCCTAGCCTCCTTATATAACTTTTTGGATGGAGAGGTTAAAATTTAAAAATAATAAAATAATCCACCTTTTTGAAATTACCTTTGTAAAATAATAATAACCCCTCATGTGCCAACGTCCGCCTCCTCAAGTCTAGGCGTCCAACTTGGGGGTCCTTTTTCAATTTAGCAAAAGATTATCACTTAAGTGAAAATACAATAATAATTAGACATTACACTTAAGTTAAATATTAAATTATTTTACCCCTTATGATAGAAAGTCCTGAATCAATTCAAAATCCAATTTTGATTGCACCAAAGGAATGTGGAGGTACTAGAGGAGTGAATGAGGTCATTTTGGAGACTTTCTAAAAATAGATGTACTCATCAAAAAGTTTGGAGAACACCTAGATTGTCCAACAACACTACAGAGAGTTTCATATAACTCAAAATTATCCCTTGAATCTCTCTTACCAGATAACATGGAACCTTTGATCATCTAAATTTGTCCTGGAATCTCAAGTTATCCAAGGAGGAATGGATGAAAATTTTAAAGAGTTTTTGGGCCAATTCAGTTGAGCCAAAGAAGGCTACCTTCAGATGGCTTCTAGTGATACAAAGACTACCTTACAAACTAAAATCAGATGATATTGAAGTTTGCAGCTTATGCAAGGTGCGAGAATCATTAATGCACTTTTTTTTAATGCCTTCATGCCAAGGAAATCTGGAATATGTTTTGTCATAAGCAGGATATTTGGGAAGCCAATGGAAAACCCAGCCCTAACAAAATTCTTTTCTGTAAATTTAATAAAAAACATAAATAACTTGTATTCTTTTGGAATTGCATTGCAACTAAAATTTTGTGGATAATCTGGTAATCGAGGAATGATGATAAATTTAAAGGGACAAGGAGGACACTTATTGAGTCATGCAAAAGACTCATCTTATACAATGTGGATGTGCAGGTTACAATGAAAATAAAGGTGTCTAAATGCAAATTCATGTAGTTCATCGAAGAAGGCAATATGACAATCAACTTTCGAGAGGCAAATTTTGGTGACAGATGGCAATACACTACATATATTTTTCTTTGAGCGCTGGAGGTCTTCCAGAAGGAGTTCAATGAAAAGATCATCAAAGAAAGCAAGAATGAGGACATGCCACCAATTCTTAGCATAGAGAATTTAACTAGAGATGAAATTGAAGCAGCAGGGAACCTCTTGAGGATGAAAAATTTGGCTTAGAGTGGGAATGTAGCAAATTAAGTTGGAAGATTCCCCCCCATTTTTGATCGCATGATGGATGTTGATATTGTAGACACTAAAATTTATCCTAGGCCTACGACTCTTAGATTCTTCATCATTTCCCCTTTCGTCTTTTATTTCCTACAGTCATATGTCTTCCATTAATTAAATAATTTAAATTATTTAATTAATTCATTTCTATCTTTATTCCTCTTTGATTAATTAAATAAATTTTATTTATTTAATTACGTCATTAATTAAGTCCCTTTCTTTCTAAAATTAAATAAATTCTTATTTATTTAATTTTTATCCACTCTCCACTATAATTAAATAATTATTTTAATTATTTAATTATTCATTAGCCTTTTCTCTCATAAATTAAATAAATTTTATTTATTTAATTTGGTCCACTCTTTGAATTTTGAATTAAATCATTATTTAATTCAAAAGGTCCTCTTTGTCACATTCCTCTATAATTAAATAATTATTTTAATTATTTAATTATTCATTGGCCACCTAAATTAAATAATTTTTATTATTTAATTTCTCCCATCACCTCTTTGACCGTGTCAATCTTATCTTCCACCTCAAGTCCTTATCTATCCATGTCTTAATTAACCTCCACCCTTGATTAAATTATCTATAATTTAATTTTGACCGTCAATCCTTATAATTTTGCCCTAACCCTAGTCCTTACCTCATCTTTTATTCTTGGCTATTGATTATTGACATTCAATCTTAGCCCTTCATTCAAAATTGACTTCCCTATAAAAGACCTTGTCAAATTGACATTTGTCACCTATCCACAAGCTATCAAGAGTCTACATATGCTATCTTGCTATCAAGTCATCAAGTCAAGTGCATTCATAGTCATTAAGAATCTTCAATATTTTGCTTTGTCATTATCATAGGCCTATTTGCATACTCAAAAATCTAAGGGCAATTATAATATTCAAGCAAAAATGGAGAAGTGCAATGAAGGTGAATCAATGATGGCATGAAGATTTGGTAATATTGTTTTATGTTTATGTCTTTATGCTTATTTGTGCTTCATTGTTTATTGGGGTTTGACTTACATGCTTTATTGCCTAACCTTAATATTTTAACCCTGATTACATTGGTGAACCTGGCGTGAAAGGAAAAATTTGTTAAAATCATACGAAATTTTTGGTTTTGCATGTTATAGGTACGGATCACCACAATCGCAAAGAACAAAATGACACAACTGCAAGCTAGAATGACACAATTGTTTGGCATTAGGGAATACTTGTATTTTTGTCTAATTTCTTCATTTTTATGTTAGATCTAGATCTTCTAGTTTTCATTCCATTAGGCTAACCATAGGGCATATCATATTAGTCATTAGGTTGCTTGCATTTGGTAGGTTTTCTATTATTTTGCAAGCCCAGATGGGTGTGATGCAATCGGTTGTCATTCGACACAACTGATATCGACAAAAGTCGCAATTGCTTATTCAATGATGCAGTCGACATTCAGAACACCGCAGTCACAGATTCTGAGACACAATTGCTTTTGTTAGTGAGTTGCATCCGCGACTTCCTGCGACACAATTACCTATTCATTTACAATTTTTGGTTTCATTCAAAATTTCTAGTTTAGGTCTTTTCCATTTCATATCTTAGGGGTTTTTTGGTTATTGACAATTGATTTCCAATATGTGGCATAGGTGCGAAGGAAACATTCAATTTAAACATTTCTAATCAAACTATCTTGTCTTCTTTTCATTCACTCATTGGATTAAAATTAACCTTGCATTCACACAACATTGGGCTTAAATTTACCTTAATTTGCATTTCGCTCACCGGCTAAAAAGAATTTGCATCTCACTCATTTGATTAAATTAACCTTTGAATCAAGTGTATTTTCACATATTGCTTTTGGGATTAAAAAGAACAAGTGTTTGCATTGTCTTTTGATTTGCATTGTGCTTCAAGGTGTGTATGCACTTCTCTCACACCATTTGGTGATCTTGAAAATCAAAAACATTTTTTTGCATTTTGTATAATCACCCACACATTTGGATTTTGGACTTAAAATGAACCCCATGCGAGTGTGAGGCAAAGGTGTTTGTGTATGCTATCCCCTTTCACTTTGTGCGATCTTGGGTGATCAAAAACAACATCCTTGTCTTGATTTTGTTACCTTTAGAGGGGCCTGCCTCAAAAGCGAGAATGACTCCAACTGATTTTTCGCTTGGGCTGGTATATAAAAGGATAATACTAAACTGTCAAGTCCTCACAGCGGTCTTTTCCCTTGTTGTACAGTGTCACTCAAAACAAGGTACCTACCATAAAACATATAAGAGCCCCTAGTAGAGTGATTAAATCCTTAAGTGGCTTGTTGGACGCTTGCGAGGAGCCGTGTCCCCAAGTATTCACTAAGAACCTTTGTTATAGTGCCCAAAATCCCTTTCACTTGCTAGCACATGAATGGTCGTTCTAAATCCACCTCACGTCTTCACTAAGCATGTGTAGAGGCAGAAATTTCTCTTTGAGGAATTGAGACTTGGTGAGCCCAAGAAGTGAGTGTCGTGGAGGGGAGCCAGTGCCACCAAGTCTCTAATTGTCTACCTTGTTTAAGTGGTTGGAGAAATTTGAGTGGGGATCTAGCAGGTGGTATCTCTTAAGAAGCCATAGGTTGTGAAGTGTGTTTGCAAGTGTCTTTTACACATTTAAACATTTTATACATTCAAACCAAACCAAAGATAAGTGTTTTTAGGCTATTTTCTATGTTTTCCAGATTTGAACATCACAATCACCCTAAATTTGGTCAAAACCAAGCAACATACACTGTAAACTACAAGTGACTATCCTTCACCGCAACTGTGACACAAAAAATTACAATTGAAAATTCTAAACCGCAATCACAATTCTAGAAAACCGCAATTGACTGTTGTAAACCTCAACTAAAACTGCAAATGACGCAATTTCCTATTACCAAAAATCTTGAGGAAAACTAAAACAAAGCCCTTTTCTGACTGATCCTGAGCATAACCTAAGTCTTTGACCACAAACTTGCAACACTTCCATTCATTTTCTAGCCATCCATTCACCATTGCATACCTTGCATTCACCATAGGCAAAACATTAAGGCATTCTCTAGGTTGCATATACCTTGTTGTGAACCTTAGTTTTGGGGACACTTATCAGGCTTGAGACTATTCCATGGTGAAAAAATCAAAGTTGTCTTGACTTCAACCCTTCCATCATTTTAGTCCTCTTGTCATTTAGGTTGACCCTCAACTCACAAGGCTAGTTCAAGACCACCTTTGTCAAACCTTGTCATTTAGTCACCATCATTGAAGTCTTGATAAACTATATTTGCAACCTTGGCTACCTCAGTTTCGTTAAGCAACCTTGCTTTGGTCTTTCCATAGGGTGTCTAGTAGTCATACTTTTAGTCACCTCTTTAGGTCATATTGCCATTCCTCCTATACTTGCATTTCATTTGGCACACCTTAGACATCATTCCTAGGCATCATCTTTAGACACTTATATCCCTAAAATCTAAAAAAAAATAAGTCATCTTACATAGGCATAGTTGCATACTCTTGCATAGCCATCATTCTCGCATATCCTTTCCCTTTTGCAAGTATTACATGGTTGAAACTAGGTCGCAAAGGAAAAGAAAATACATGGCTTTCCCACAAGACAATGAATTTGTTAACCCATTTGCAAATTCCTCACAAGGGGAACCTAGACAATACAAATCATTATTGGAGAAATTTGTCATTAGAGACCAGAAAGGAAACATTGTTGTAGAAGAACTAGAGGCTGCTACCCAAGACCCTGAATTTTCCTCTTTTGTGGATGAATTCTTGGCACATGACCCTCAATGCTACCTAGCTAAACTATTATCAAAAGGTTCCACTTTACCCCCTAGTTTTGATGTCAATACATTACAAGGATCATCCATATCCATCAACCAAACTCAAGGAAACAACACAACTATCTCTAGTGGTTCTATCCCGCAAGTGAAAACATCTATGCCATTAAGAGGAAATACAAAAGATGCAACAACCATTCACACCTCCTTATTTGGCACACATGGTAGTACACAAGGCATGGCACAAGGAATGACCTTTGGCACAACACAACCCATGAAATTTACCATAGGGGCATCATCCTCAAGTCCATTTGATACAAGCAAGAAGCCTAAAGTTACTATCAACACAACAAATGTCATACCAAATATAGGAGCTTCTCAACACACCATCATGTCGCAATTAGGACATATCCAAAGTTCTGTTCCACAAAATACATAAATTGGCAACCAAGGCCCCATCATGCAATATGGAAACCAAGGACCTTTTCCCCAATATGGAAACCAAAATTAACTTGGTCAAACTTTTACAAGCTCATGGAATATACCATCCAATTCACTTCAAAAAAATCATATCTCGACACCAAAACAGAACATACCAAATCAAAATTCGTCATACACATACATGTCCCAAACACAAAACCAAAACCCGTCATTAACACATATACCTAATCAAAATTCATCCCATAACATTGGACTCCAAAATACCAACACGAGCTTGCAAAATACACAAGACCTATTGTTGACGCAAGTGGATGTCTTACAGACTCAAATGTTGGCCTTGCAACAACAGTTATAAAATATTCAAATGTCAAACAAAAAGACTTACACTACTCAAGACTTGTGTCCTTTTCCTTTTGAATTTTGTTTATACATGCCACTCTTCCCACATGGCTATGTTGTACCAACCTTACCTAAGTAGAAAGGGAGGGGTAATCCACTTGAACACATAAGAGAATTTTGCACGGCATGCACAAAAATTGCATACGATCCCACATACCTAATGAGACTTTTCCCAAGAAGTCTTACGAGCATAGCACTTGAGTGGTTTTCACGATTATTGACCGGCATAAAAACATAGGGAGAACTAGAAAACAAGTTTATGGAACACTTCACATTTAACAATGACAACGAAATCACCATTGCCACCCTATGCCATACCACACAAGAAGAGGGTGAATATTTTGTAACCTTTTTCCAACGATGGAGAAGTATGGCTATTCGATGTCTTGTGGAGATACTTGAGAAATAGAAAACCAAAAGTGGTCATCCTTCACCGCAACTGTGACACAAAAAACCACAATTGACTATTCTAAACCACAATCGCAATACTAGAAAACCACAATTGATTGTGCTAAACCGCAACTGAAACTGCAAATGATGCAATTTCTTGTTACTAAAAATCTTGAGGAAACCTGAAACAAAGCCATTTTCTGACTAATCCTAAGCATAACCTCAGTCTTTGACCATAGACTTGTAGCACTGCCATTCATTTTCCAGCCATCCATTCACCATTGCATACCTTGCATCCACCATAGGAAAAACATTAAGGCATTCTCTAGCTTGCATATACCTTGTTGTGGACCTTAGTTTTGGAAACTTATCAAGCTTGAGACTAGTCCATTGTAAAAAAATCAAAGTTGTATTGACTTCAACCCTTCCATCATTTTAGTCCTCTTGTCATTTAGGTTGGCCCTCGACTCACAAAGCTAGTTTGAGACCACCTTTGTCAAACCTTGTCATTTAGTCATCATCATTGAAGTCTTGATAAGTTAGATTTGCAACCGTGGCTACCTTAGTTTGGTTAAGCAACCTTGCTTTGTTTTTTTTTCCATAGGGTAGTTAGTAGTCATACTTTTAGTCACCTCTTTAGTCATATTGCCATTTTCACCTACCATTCCTTTTATAATTGCATTTTATTTGACACACCTTATACATTATTCTTAGGCATCATCCTTAAACACTTATATCCTTGAAATCCAAAAAGAAATATGTCATCTTGTATAGACATAGTTGCATACACTTGCATAGTCATCATCCTCACATACCCTTTCCCTTTTGCAAGTCTTATATGGTTGAAACTAGGTCGCAAAGGAAAAGAAAAGACATGGCTTTCCCACAAGACAACACATTTTTTAATCCATTTGCAAATTCTTCACAAGGGGCACCTAGACAATACAAATCATTATTGGAAAAAATTATCACAGGAGACCAGAAAGGAAACATTGTTGTAGAAGAACTATAGGTTGCTGCCCAAGATCCTGAATTTGCCTCTTTTGTGGATGAATTCTTGGCACATGACCCTCAACGTTACCTAGCTAAACTTTTATCAGAAGGTGCCACATTACCCCCTAGTTTTGATGTCAATACATTACAAGGAGCATCCACATCCATCAACCAAACTCAAGGAAACAACACAACTATCTCTAGTGGCTTTATTCCACAAGTGAGTACACCTATGCCATTAGGAGGAAAAACAAAAGATGCAACAACCATTCACACATCCTTATTTTGCACACAAGGAAATACACAAGGCATGGCACAAGGAATGACTTTTGGCACAACCCAACCCATGACATTTACCATAGGGGCATCATCCTCAATTCCATTTATACAAGCAAGAAGCCTAAAGTTACTATCAACACAAAAAATGTCATACGGAATATAGGAGCTTCTCAACACACCATCACATCGCAATCACAACATATTCCTCAATGGCATATCCAAAGTTCCCTTCCAAAAAACACACAAATTGGCAACCAAGGCCCCATCATGCAATATGAAAACCAAGGACCTTTTCCCCAATATGGCAACCAAAATTCACTTGGTCAAACTTTTACAAGCTCATGGAATATATTGTCCAATTCACTTCAAAAAACTCATATCTCGACACCAAACCATAACACATCGAATCAAAATCCATCATACACATACATGTCCCAAACACAAAATCAAAACCCATCATTAACACATATACCTAATCAAAATTCATCCCATAACATTGGACTCCAAAATACCAACATGAGCTTGCAAAATACACAAGACCCATCGTTGACGCAAGTGGATTTCTTACAAACTCAAATGTTGGCCTTGCAACAACAATTAGAAAATATGCAAATGTCAAACAAAAACACTTACACTGCTCAATACTTATGTCATTTTCCTTTTGACAAAAGTTTATACATGCCACCCTTCCCACATGGCTATGTCGTACCAACCTTACCTAAGTACAAAGGGAGGGGTAATCCGCTTGAACACATAAGAGAATTTTACACGGCATGCACAAACATTGCATACGATCCCACATACCTAATGAGACTTTTCCCAAGAAGTCTTACGGGCATAGCACTTGAGTGGTTTTCATGATTACCGACTAGCATAAAAACATGGGGAGAACTAGCAAACAAGTTTGTGGAACACTTTGCATTTAACATTGACAATGAAATTACCATCACTACCCTATGCCATACCACACAAGAAGAGGGTGAATATTTCGTAACCTTTTTCCAACGATGGAGAAATATGGCTAGTTGATGTCTTGTGGAGATACCTAAGAAACAGAAGGTTGTCATGTTCATTGAAAACTTGGACTCAAAATTAAGACATGATTTGCAGGTGAAATGTTGCACTTCCTTTGCCAATTTAGTGGAAAAAGGAATCATCCTTGAAAAGGATTTAATTGACAAAGGAGAAATCAAGGTGCCCAACAAAAATGCCAACTCTCAAAACACTTCAAATGACAAAAATTATTGGGCCTGAAACAAGAACGTGACTAATGGTGGAGTTGTCGATGCTAAGATTGTTCATACAAGTCCTGTTATTACACTGCGAGGGCCTAGCACATCAAACAATGCACCAAGAACATCTAACCAAAGTGCCAATGTTGTCCAAAATACACAACAAATAAGAACCCAAAGGAAGTTCCTGAAACGTCAATACACTCCTTTAGGAGAGCCAATTGAGTCCGTTATAAAGCAACTCTTGCAACACAATGTCATAAAACTTCTAGACCCAAAAGAATATGACCTTGGGTAGTTTAAACCATTTTGGTGGGATGATAATGCCTTTTGTGACTACCACCAAGGTAAGGGACATTCCACTTCACAATGTAGACAACTAAAGAATATCATACAATACCTTGTGGAAAATGGCACCATTGAACTCAACAAACAACAACAAAAATCATCAAATAATGACCATAAAGTGTTTTTCGATCCTCTCCATGATCATGGACAAGGAAAGGCCTCTAGCTCGGGAAATAAGACCAATAATAATTCAGCCAATTATGCTAATGTCAAATATGACTATAACCACACTACCATCATAAACCACATTCAAGCTGTCGATGAACATATCAACATCATCACCATTAAGAAACCTCCTGAATGTGTTGTCAACACTCGCCGAACTAAGGTAATCATTCAAGGTCCTCCACTACATCAGCAACAACTGTCTTCAAAGACTCGGTACAATTTTCTTGACCAATTGGGAAAGACCCCAGCGCAAATTTCTATCTTAGAATTGTTGTGTATATCACCTGATCACTGAGCCATCCTTGAAAAATCTTTACAGAACACAATCGTCCCTACCGACCATGATGTTAATCGTTTCTAGGAGATGGTAGGCTATTTGACAAACTCTCATCACACCACTTTTTCTAGAAAGATTATTCAACTGAGAAAACAAACCATAATGACCCTTTACACCTTGAAGTCCTTATCCATACAACCAAAGTCAGATGAGTCTTGGTAGACGGTGGAGCAGGGTTGAACATTTGTACCTTAAAATTGGTTAAGATGTTGGGTTTCTCAGAAGCATGTGTAGACACCACCAAGAGCATTGTCATCAAGGCATATGACGACGAAGAATGATCATCTAAAGGAGTCATAACATTACCTATCAAAGTTGGTCCTGCAGTCATGGATACCACTTTTCAAGTCTTGGACCTCGACCTCTCATACAACCTTCTCCTAGGCCGACCATGGATTCACGCCATGAAGGTTGTCCCATCCACATACCATCAATGCCTCAAATTCCCATACAACCACACTGAAATTACAATAGCTGGTGATCCCAATCCATTCCAATATTGCAATAACCTAAGAGGGATCACACAATTCCAAGTGTCTGTCAATAATGAGGCTTCATCTTCCACTTTGTCACATTACATAGATACATATTCATTCTAAAGCATCCACTCCATCTACCATACCATCGAACCCCAAGGTCCAAGTCTATGATATGGGATGTGGTGAATACCGCATGGACAAGCTACAGATAAATGACAATGCTAATGCTGTTAAGAAGGTTCAAGCTTCCAATAATAATGTCCAGATTACTTTAGAAGCTACACAAATAGATGGTCGTGCTTGGATCAAAACCTTCTGGGATCTTGATGAAACATCCGCCTTTATCCTATCCGCTTCCACACAAACCTTTCATGTCCACGATAACCCTTTTGGTCAAGATATATATGATAATCCAATCTTTGACCTTGACCTTGTTGAGGATATCCAAACAACATCCCTCCATACCATCTGTCCTAGGTTAGGGTATGTCCCCCCTATTTTTGCCTCTACTAGGTCATCTTTCCAAGTTGTTAAGGATGTGCAAGCCTCTGTTGATGTGAATAGTACCAAAAAGGATAGTCCCAAAGGTGCCATTGATAACATCGCCACTCACGACCATCCACCAAGAATTCCAGTCACTCCATCCACTTCATCCATTCTACTCATGTCAATATGCATCATAGACATGGATCAACGAATCATATCTAAAGAAAAGGACAAAGGCAAAGCTCAAGAATCAAGAATGAAAATGCCTTTAAAAGGACTTCAAGAATCAAAAGACATGTTGAAAAGAGAAAGTAAAGAAAAGTCCTCTAGCCAAAATAAAAAGCTATTGGACCAATAAAAAAATGCAAGTCAAGAATGAGCAAGAATGTCAAAACACATCCTCTAGCCAACATAAAAAGCTATTGGATGAATAAAAAATAAAGATCAAAAGTGAAGATAAAAAATAATTTGTCTCCAAAAATGGTCTTCCACCAAAAATCACTGGGGGCATCCATCAGTGCAAAGAGTCAAATAAGGAGCTTGTTGATCCAAGGTCTTCATCTCCATCACTTTCACTTATTTCATACATTCCATTCAACCCATCCATATTCGCTTATCATCTCACCTCCATTGGCGATGAATTTCAATGTACCTTCGACGATGACCCCTTGACGTACTCTGGCTCATTGGTTGCCCAAACTCCTTTTTGTCTAAAGCCTGGTGGCCCACATAGTGTGCACATTAGGGATCATACTGTAGCCTATTGCATCTGCCACTTCTATCATCTGTCATACTTGCCACTTACATTTTGTGTCCAAATTAGGTTCTTTTGTCTAGCACAGTCATTTGCACAAAGTCAAGGCATCATCACAACATATTGGTTCTACACATAGCTTCCAAAGGTCACATTTTAACCTAAAAAAATAAAAAAATAAAGAAAATAGTAAAGAGAAATAATTTGTCTAATAGTGAAAACCACTTCAGTGGCAATTTGGATAAGTACCATGGTGAAAACCTGGTAAACAGGTGCCATGTGTAGTTGACTTTGCTTTGTCGTCTACCATCATTCCAATCTGATGTTTCTCCCTCTTTTTCTTGTCCCATACCATCCATAATAATGACTAGTTGTTTGTTCCATAACCTGAGATGATTGACATCATGTTTCCTTTCATCTTCCATAACGCCCATCTCATTCCATTCCACCCTCTAATAAATTGGTCTTATACCCGACTAGGGGCAAATACTTGACCTATGTCGTTAGATCTATCAGAGGTCGCTTTCACTCAAAAAGACAAAAAAATCATAAAACAACAAAAAAAAGACAAAAATAATCAAATATTCCTCAAAAAGACAAAAAAATCATAAAACCTCAAAAATCCAAAAAAATTAAAACATGTCAAAAATATTAAAACATCCAAATAACTTGCAAAAATCCCAGAGTCAAAGTCAAATTTAGTCATGTCAGTCCATGTCATTGTCGAACTACGTTGCCTCTATGACTAAACATAGGCAAGGTCATCCGCTGATGTGCCCTAGGCATTAGGTCAGTCCTTTTAGGTTTGTTGAATAAAATCATGACTCGGTATCTTGTCAGTAAAACAAATTCATGTCATGTCAAACTATGAGGTCTCTGCATATTGTTACGTAGGCAAGACCATCTATCGATGAGCCCCTGAGGCCACCTAGGTCAGTCCTTTAGGGTTTGTCATGTTAGTCATAATAAATCAAACATTGTCAACATAGACACAAACAGTCATTGAAGCATTAGACAAGTCGCGCGTCAACAAGACAAACAAGTCAACAAAGTCATTCAATCAAACCAAATGAATTGTCAAAACAGTCAAACCATCAACTAGTCAAACTTATGTCTTATACAGGATGTGTCCTTGAAACCAAACATTGTCATTTAGTCCAACATTGTCATTTAGTCAAACATTGTCATTTGTCGTATACAAGTGGTCACATGGTTGAAACTAGACTTGACGTCTTATACGGCATGTTTACCCTCCTGAAACTAGGCTCCATCAAACAATCAACTTGTCAATCACCTAGTCAATTAACCGTCAAACAATCAAATTTTGGAAAACACTTTGAATGGCTACTGACCTTGTGGTTTGTTTTGTCTTATCTTTTTTCTTGATTTATCTTTGATTCAGGTTACTAGCTTCCTTGAGGATGTCCCATGAAGGATTTAGATGAGCAATGATGTCTTATGACTTTTTTCTTTGATTGTTGTTTGTGGATTGTCTTGGCAAAAAGATTGGGGCAACTTTGGCCCTTAGTATGAGTTAGGACATTCCTTGTCTGCGACTGTCTGTTTTGGCAAGTGGATGACCTTGCGCACCTTGGTCTATGTCATACCATGGTGTTTGTTGTCCATTTGTCATATTTTACTGCCCAATGATGATTAAATGCAAGGCCTATTATTTATCTAGTAAAATACTAACTTCCATATCCTTCATGCTAACATTTCTTCTATCCTTCATCCTCTAGTCTTCTCATCCATTTCGAGAGCACACTCATGTTCTTTGAACCCGTGTGTCCTCTCAAGGGGGCATACCACAACACTCCTTGTCATCTTTCCTCACCCTTCTATCACTGGGGCATATTTTTGACTGAATTTATTTGACACAACGCGATAAACTGTATTGTATCAAAGAGGGGAAAAATGTAAACACTAAAATTTGTCCTAGGCCTACAAATCTTAGATTCTTCATCATTTCCCATTTCATCTTTTATTTCCTACAGTCATATGTCTTCTATTAATTAATTCATTTATATCTTTATTCCTCTTTGATTAATTAAATAAATTTTATTAATTAAGTCCCTTTCTTTCTAAAATTAAATAAAGTCTTATTTATTTAATTTTTATCCACTTTCCACTATAATTAAATAATTATTTTAATTATTTAATTATTCATTAGCCTCTTCTCTCATAAATAAATTTTATTTATTTAATTTGGTCCTCTCTCTTGAATTTTGAATTAAATCAATTAAATCATTATTTAATTCAAAAGGTCCTCTTTGTCACATTCCTCTATAATTAAATAATTATTTTAATTATTTAATTATTCATTGGCCACCTAAATTAAATAATTTTTATTATTTAATTTCTCCCATCACCTCTTTGACCGTGTCAATCTTATCTTCCACCTCAAGTCCTTACATATTCATGTCTTAATTAACCTCCACCCTTGATTAAATTATCTATAATTTAATCTTGACCGTCAATCCTTATAATTTTTCCCTAACCCTAGTCCTTACCTCATCTTTTATTCTTGGCCATTGATTATTGACATTTAATCTTAGCCCTTCATTCAAAATTGACTTCCCTATAAAAGACCATGTCATTGTCATTTGTCACCTATCCACAAGCTATCGAGAGTCTACATATGCTATCTTGCTATCAAGTCATCAGGTCAAGTGCATTCATAGTCATTAAGAATCTTCAATATTTTGCTTTGTCATTATCATAAGCCTATTTGCATACTCAAAAATCTAAGGACAATTATAATATTCAAGCAAAAATGGAGAAGTGCAATGAAGGTGAATCAATGATGGCATGAAGATTTGGTAATATTGTTTTATGCTTATGTCTTTATGCTTATTTGTGCTTCATTGTTTATTGGGGTTTGACTTACATGCTTTATTACCTAACCTTAATATTTTAACCCTGATTACATGTATGATTTGGCTCCTTTTTGCTAGTTGGTATGGCTTGGAAGCCTCTTGTTGGGATAGATATATCGGTGATCACATAATAGGTCTGGGCTTTTTGGTAGCACATCATTTCCCTTGTAGCTCAGTAGTATCGTTCAGAATGGATACGCAGGGTTGGTTTTTGGTGAAGACAGAGCATAGGACTCAAAAGTGATAAGGCTTTTCTCTTACTGCTCAGTTTGGATACGAACAATTGGTTAACCATGATACAGTTGATGTAATTTTGTTAATCAATTGTATAAGATCTGTTTTTTGTATACTTGTAAGGGGGCATGATACTTTTGATTTTGTAAGGGGGGATAACTGCAGTAATATTGTTGTTCTTTATCATGTTGATGTAACTCTTTCTGTTGTTCAAACTAAGGGAAAGGGGCCCATAGTGGGTAGGGGTCCAATGGTGGGTATAGAAATAGGCCTAAGTGGATCCCTTAGTGGGTAGGCTTAATATCCAATAAGCTTACACTTAATATCCAATTGCAAAACACTTTTATCCATAAAGTATACAAATTGACAAATCATGTGATGCCACATCAATGCACCAATAATACATGACTTAGTGACCCACTATTGGTCTCACCTTTTTTTTGGGCCTTTTTGGATACTTCGACAAAAAGCATGTTGGTGTGGCATCATATTTGATGATGTGGCCTTGAAACCAATTTTTATAAGTAGGGGACTTGCCAAATAAGCCGATATACAAATTTGAGAGTGATTTGAAAAAAATTCATAAGACTTTGAGAAGTGTGAAGTTAGGATGGCCCACTATAGGCCCCTCTCCCTTATATCTAATACAAAAAAACCATCCCTTGAACTCAAAACCAACACCAGAAACCAAAAACTATATCCACTACATCCTCCAAAGAACTTGAAATTCCCTTTACCCTTCCATTTAATCTATGAGAACTGAGGTAATAGACTAAAAGCCACTTTAACTTAATAGCTTAAGATTAAGAAAGGGGCATTACATAACTCAATAGAGATTCCTATGAAAGAAAACAAAATAATAATTTTGGTTTGGTTTTCAAGAATGAGATCGACAACTTCATCGGCAATAGGTAACACTCTAAAAATTTTACTAAGAGGGGAGCTCTCTCGGCGCTTTGGTCAATAATTCTTCCTTGAGGTTAGGGGTATTATCCATTTTTGCCATTTCTTTGTCACGGTCTAAATTGATTTTTCCTGTGCAAGACGGGCCTCAGATTTCAGCCGCCTCTGCAACTAAATCCCTCTCGTTCTCCCAAAATGCCCTATGTGGATATTTACTTTTCTATAAGAAATATAAAAATCGAATTAAGAAATTGTTCGTACGTAAACAATTTCAAAGAAAAAGCATCAGAAAAATATACACCGCAGAAAAGATCTCTAGCTTTGTATAATGATGAAAATAAAGGGAAATTTTAGCCCCGACTTTACCACAAACTTAGCTTAGTAGGATTATTACTGAATGCGTTCAAGAGTGGTCGGGATGAAAATAAGCCAGTGACGCATTTAAGCTACGACAGTGATTTCTAGTTTCCTGCATGCAATCCGAGCTCCGTGGGCTTCACTCGAATGAATCTGCACCTTACACGTTTGGAAATTTGACCCACTTTAATGAACACTAATTTCGAAAAGTTTATTTAGGAGGGAAAAAAAATTGGGGGATATTTTCTAAAAACTGACAGAAGAAAACGTCAAATGTCGGAAAGTTATGAAGCGAAACGTTTGTGGCCTCTATTAAAGGATTTATGAAAATTGCTTGGACAAATGGAGGTCCGATATAGACAAAGTTATTTTCTGATAGAGAAATGCAAGCACAGTACAGACGCTCAAATAACGTGCTGCGCAAGAAAAGAAAAGAAAACACAGCAACTCAGAAAAATGCTAAAACAAAATCTAAATTACGGAGGAAACAAATCTTGTAATATAAATTTTCCTCCGCAAAAATTGAAGGATTTTTTACAAAATTTCCCTATGCAAGAGTTTAATGAGACGTGCAAGGATATTTTGCCGGTTAAAAGAAATAACTTACCTCCGCCATTAACAATTGCTAGCAGAAATGATCGATTAATATTTATAAAAAAATTATAACTTAATGTAATTGAAAAAATAGACACAATAAATATTTGAAATAATTGTCAATTTTTATAAATTTTTAAAGTAATATTTATTTAGAATAATGTGAAATCTTAATAAAATTGTAAACCATTTAATCAATAAAATTTCAACAAATTATTTTATAAAAATTTAGTTAATAACTTTATATTTTTACGTTACCGATAAATATTATTTTTAGTTAAATAAAAATATAATAAATAGTAATCGGTCATCACTTGTCCATAGTTAATACTGCAAAAGAGGACAATTTAATCATATATTCTTCCTTCTGTGTTGAGATAAGAAAAACTTGTTTTTAGTGCTGGGTTGTATGGTGAACACTCGCTTCCAATGTTTTGCCTGTTTGTCATTACTTTAATCCCACAAGTTCCTTTTAACCACATTCAAATCAATGAATTGGCTTCTAAGGCTTTGGTTCCATTAAAGCTCCTGAATGTTCTCAGCTTAAGTCTTGACTAGGCCTCACTAAGCGTAGAACATATCCAATTACAGAGAAAGGATGTGCCGCCTCTTCTTACAGTTCTATTTGCTGATACTGTTTTTTTCTCACAACACTTGCCAGAATGCTAATGCTCTCAACCATCCTCCTTTCCCTATAGAAGAAGCAACCCTTCCACAAATTCAATCAGAATTCAAGGCTGGCAGGCTTAACTCCACAAGCCTTGTACAATTCTATCTCCACCACATTCAAAAACTTAACGCACAACTTCATGCTGTTATTGAAGTAAACCCTGATGCTTTCCTGCTGGCTGAAAAAGCAGATGCGGAAAAACTAACAGCAGGACTGCTCCTTGGTGATCTCCATGGAATCCCTATTCTAGTCAAGGACAACATTGCTTCCAAGGATAAACTCAATACCACTGCAGGGTCGTTTGCTCTTTTGGGATCGAAGGTCCCAAGGGATGCAGGTGTTGTATGGAAGCTCAAGAAGGCAGGAGCTATAATACTGGGCAAGGCCAGCTTGAGTGAATGGGCAGGTGCCAGGTCTCTCAAGATACCCAAAGGATGGAGCGGTAGAGGAGGTCAAACTAAGGTCCTGTGCTTCTTACCTTATTTAGAATCAATAATAATTTGTTTCTCAAAACAACTTATTGTCGGAGTGAACTCTATCCCCAACTTCCTCCCGACCTCCAATGCTTGGAGGTTGACTATTTAAATAGTCTTGTTTATAGACATAAGGTTTTGATCGTTCCTGAAAATAGGAAAACAATGCTTAGAAATTTTTTAATCAACATGTTGAATCATATTTTGTGACAGATGATCATGATAAAATATGGTGTATGACTTTATGATTCAAAACATTGATAAATAAAAAAAATTACGCTATTTTTTTCAGGTTTTGACATAATTTTGAGTTTGTAGGCATTGCAACTTATGATTTTGTTGTTTTGCCATTTTGTTTCATGATTTCATTTTAGTTTCAGTTACTTCATGATTTAATTTTATTTCGATTATGAATGATTTGAAAGGAGATGCAATAGGCAACCCCGTTATATAATTTGGTCATGCTCTATTTTCAGTGTCATTTACCATTTGGCCAGCAGTCAATATTAATGTTTAAATTGAATCAAATAATAGTTTAATCTGAAGATTTTCTGTGGATGCGAAATTGTGCAGAATCCGTACGTGCTTACAGCTGATCCATGTGGATCAAGCACTGGATCAGCAGTTGGGGTATCAGCAAATATGGTAGCAATGTCATTAGGCACAGACACAGCTGGCTCAATTATCTGCCCATCTAGTGCCAACAGTGTTGTGGGAATAAGGCCTACAGTTGGACTTACAAGCAGGGCTGGAGTCATTCCCGTTTCACACACACAAGATACTGTTGGGTAACTCTGCAACTTTATTAAATTAGATTTGCTTTCATAGCTCATTGGAGATGCAATGCAGGCTACTTTTCTCTTTCCCAAGCTAGTCGTAGCTTTACAGTTCTATAGGCTGCTAATTCTTTCTATTCTAAGCTTGCTGTACTTTCACAGTTCCCTATTTTCGTTGTTTGTGGGCATTAACATAATTTTTTGTTTGATTCTTTCTTTCTTAGGTTGGAATCATATATTACTAAAGTAGCAAGAAGCTGTCAGAAATACAGGAGATGGACTTTATCTATATTTTATCTTTATTAAATACAAGATTGTGTCTGTCCACACAATTACTTTCCATCTTCTTATATAGAAGAGTGTTTATGCTTTACTTGCTTTCTAAGCTTTTCGAAGGATAGAGATGCTTTTTGTGCTTTGACAAAAATAACTAATTCAAAAGGCAAATTTTCTTGCCTCCTACAAAATATTTAAATTTCTAGCAACGGATATATGCTCCTTTCCTAATTAGAAGAAAAGAACCTCCATATGCTCCTCCCCAAGTAGGAAGAAAATTTTGAACCCCATATGCTCCTCCTCTAGTTGGAAGAAACTTCTGAACCCACTAGTTTGATATTATTGAAGGTATCCAATATTTACAATAACACAAATCTGATGATGATCATCGATACACCAAAAACTCCTTGTATTAAACACCAAATGAAGAAGATATATTTATACATAATGATTCAAAACTGAATGTGAACTAACTACTACCTAATCCGAGAAAACTGTTTTTTAATAGCAACTAACAATTTTTAACAATGTTTATTATCTAACATTCTCCCCCAAATGAACATTGTAAGAAAACAAGAAAAAAAATGTTCATTAGTTATCCCATTTCTCCCCCATAATGAACATTGGGAAGAACACCAAGTAAACTCCGAAGTGTCTGAAAACAATCACGAGCAAGGGGCTTTGTGAATATATCAGCAATTTGTGCTGCAGTGGGGCAATATACAAGTTCAACCATGCCTTCTTGGACCAACTCACGAATGTAGTGGTGCTGGATGTCAATATGCTTAGTCCTACCATGGAACACCAGATTTTTACTCATTTGAATAGTACTCTGATTGTCACAATATAACACTATGAGACCATCTTGAAGATGTTGAAGATCCTGTAACATCCTCCCCAACCAAACAGCCTAACAAGCAGCAAAAGTAGCAGTTTTGTATTCAGCCTTTGCAGTGGAAAGAGATACAGTAGGCTGCTTCTTAGATGACCAAGAAATGATGGAAGAACCAAGACTAAAAGTATAACCAGAAGTAGACCTTTGATCATCTATGGAACCTGCCCAATCAGAATCAGTATGGCCAACCAACATACTCTCCTTGGAATGCTGAAAATAGATATCATAATGCATTGTTCCTCTAAGATACCTAAGAATCCTTTTAGCTACCCCACAATGTGTTTCCTTAGGTGTGGACATGAAACGAGAGACCAAACTTACTGCATATGTAATATCTACTCTAGTAGTGGTCAAATAAAGCAAACTTCCAAATAATTGTCTATAGAGAGTAGGACTTATAGAAGGGAATCATCAAAAGTGGACAACTTAATGTCAGAACCCTGGTGGTTCTCTGAATCAAACACTGATTTGTTTTTGTGTTGTTTTTGCAATTTTCGATTTTTTGATGTTTTTGAAGGTTTTCACAGGCAAAATGGAAAAATGCGATTTCTCTAGAAATTGCTTAAAAATTCATATAAAATTCATACAAGCTCAAAATGCATAGATTTTGCTCAGGAAGGGAAGGCGTTCCTTTATTTCATCTTTTCCAATACATACAATATAAAAAATCTGAACATATAAGCATTATTTGGAAATTTATCAAATGAAACCTGGTTTTTAAGATGGCGGCTGCAGCTGGTAAAGAAGTGTACGGCCAAAATGATAGAAGACTTCTCTGAGCTCCAAATCCAACGCACAACCTCTGGTGACCAAGGCGTCCAAGAACCCCAAGTCAGAAACTGAGAAGGAAAGGCGTTTCTCTGGGAATGAAGAAGTACGGCCCTGCTGGTACGGCCTGTACAGCAGTATTAATGATAGTACGGATTCCTTGAGACTTGTGCCAAAACGCTGATGAATGGTAGTGAATGGAATCGCCCCAAAAGAAGATGATTTCCTCTGTAAAACTCTGAACAAATGACTGATTAAGCTCAATCTGTGACTTCTGGATGAAATCACCAAGTGCAATCTTCAGCTGGTATCTCACAGCCTCAGTATGCCTGATCTCTGAAGAGGTTACGTTCTCCAGAAACGATAGTCTGCCAGCAACCCTAGGGTTTGCAAACTCCAAAGCTCAGATGCTCAGTAGACAAAATTGAATAATAAACTTGATAGTTCGATTTTGCCTTGGGAAGAACAATATATTCTTCTTTGAAAAGTTCGACCTAATTCTCCATTAAAATAATCATTTAAATTAATGATTTAATTTTCACTTTGGACTTAGGAGAATTTATTTAATTATTGGCGTCCCTTTTTAATGAGCATTAAATACTCATTAAATCACATTTTAATAATATAATATAAAGTATAATTAAATACTTTATAACTTAGCCAAATAATTAAATATTTTAATATTTCAATAAAGTGACTTTATAATAAAGTCAAATTATTAAATATTTAATAACTCAGTAATTACTCCTTATTTCTCCGTCAAATCAAACAATTACTGAACCGGGTCGAATCTGAGCTAAATCACTGCACCAGGTGCCCTGCCCGAAATAGCAGCTTCCGTCTGACCTAACTTTCTAAAAATAGAAAGTTCTCTGAAAAGACTCTCTGGAAGATTCTGCGAAGGCCCAAACCTGACACACTGCAAACTGGAGCTAACCAACACTGAGCAACTGCCAAAAAGGATCCTCTGAACACTCCTGTCAGCCTACGAGGATCAAATGATAGGCTAACCTCGTCACCAGCTGTGCTGACTAGGATGGGGACATGACAGTCCGCCCTCCCTGAAATTGCTTGTCCTCAAGCAATCTCAACTCTGGATGCTGTAAAATCGCCTCTGACTCCCATGTAGCATCCTCAACTGGCAAATCCCTCCACTTGACCAGATATTCCCTGATCACACGCCTCCGAAGGTGTCTCTCTCTCATATCAAGGATGGCCTCAGGTACTAGTATCAGTTTCCCTTCGTCGTCAAGGGGTGGCAAAACTGGAGATGGAACAACATGCTGACCCAATGCCTTCTTCAGGCGAGAAACGTGAAATACATTATGGACCTTGCTATCAGCTGGCAAGTCCAACTCATAAGCAACCTCGCCCACTCGTCTGACAACACGAAATGGACCATAGTAGCGAGGTTTTAGTTTCTCTGCCCCACTCTTCCGCAGAGTAGACTGACGATACGGCTGCAACATGAGGTACACCATATCACCCACCTCAAAACTGCGCTCAACCCTCTTCTGATCAGCATACTGCTTATGCTGATTCTGTGCCTGCTGGATATTGTCTCGGAGAGACCTCAAGATGTCCTGCTGACTCTGCATCATATCACCTGCACTCGGCACTCTGCTATCGCTCAAAATCAAATCCAGAAGATTGGGCGCCTCATACCCATACAATGCCATGAAGGGGGTCATCTGTATCGTCATATGGTGAGTCGAGTTATAACAATACTCGCACAAGTAAATCCATCTCACCCAAGCTCTCTGCTGACCAGCTATATAATTACGCAAATAGCCTTCCACCCACTTATTGACAATCTCTGTCTGTCCATCGGTCTGCGGATGGTAGCTGGTACTCGGTGTCAGCTCGGTCCCACAAAGTCTGAACAACTCCTGCCAAAAGTTGCTCATGAACCGGCTGTCTCTATCGCTGACTATCGTCCGAGGCAATCCATGCAATCGGAAAACCTCTCTGAAGAACAACTCTGCAGTCTGCGATGCTGTGAAAGTAGTCGTAATCGGGAAGAAATGGGCGTACTTAGTCAACCGATCGACCACTACATAAATGCAATCTTTACCCTGGGCTTTCGGCAAACCCGTGATAAAGTCCATAGATAAACACTCCCACTTCCTGTCAGGTATCGGAAGTGGCTGGAGTAATCCAGCAGGATAAGTGTGCTCCTGCTTGTTCTGTTGGCACACAGAACACTCACGGACATACTGCAAAACATCAGTTTTCAGCCCTTTCCAAGTAAACCGTTCCCGAACCATTTTGTAAGTCTTGTAGTATCCAGGATGGCCCGCCATAGGAAGGTCGTGAAAGGCTCTCAAAACTGTAGTCCGTAACCTCAGAGTCAGGAACCAAAAGAATCCGCCCCTTGTAAATGATCAAGTCATCTACAACTGTATACCTGTCGTCCTGCTCTGTCCTGTCAACGATGCTAGAAGCCCATGGGTTCTTAGCATACTCTGCAATGATCCGATGCCTCCAATCCTCTGTAATCTGTGCTAAGGCATTCAACTGGGGTCTACGAGACAAGGCGTCAGCTACTATATTCTGCTTCCCCTTAATGAAAGTAATGTCGAAGTCATATGACTGCAGTTTACTGACCCATTTCTGCTGCCTCTCGTTCAAGTCTCGCTGTCCAAGGAAATGTTTTAGGCTGTTATGATCTGTACGAACACTGAATTTGCTGCCTACCAAGTACTGCCTAAACTTAGCCAATGCATGCATAATGGCTAACATCTCCTTGTCATATATACTGTAAAATCTCTCAGGACCCCTGAGTTTCCTGCTCTCAAATGCAATCGGATGACGCTCCTGCATCAAAACGGCACCAATGCCCTCTCCTGAAGCATCACAGAATAAATCAAATGACTTCGAAAAGTCAGGCAATGCTAGCACCGGACATGAAGTCATGATCACCTTAAACCTGTCAAAGCACTCCTGCGCCTGTGGTGACCACTGAAAAGCCCCCTTCTTCGTCAAGTCAGTAAGGGGTGCGGCGTGACGTGAGAACCCGCTAACAAATCTCCTGTAGAATGCACACAACCCAATGAAACCTCTAGCTGCGTAAGGTTCTCAGGTACCGGCCAGTCAACAATAGCTCGGACCTTTTCAGGGTCCATACTCACTCCCTTGGCACTGATGATGTGCCCCAATATAACAACTCCTCCATGCCAAGCTCGCACTTGGATTCCTTAGCATAGAAAGACTCATCTGCTAAGATACCCAAGACTGTGTCCAAATGAGCCAGATGCTCATCCCATGACCTGCTATAAACCAAGATGTCGTCAAAGAAGACCAACACAAATCTCCTCAACTGAGCACTGAAAACCCTGTTCATAGTCGCCTGAAAGGTGGCAGGTGCATTGGTTAACCCGAAGGGCATAACCAAGAACTCGAAGTGACCGCAATGACACCGGAAAGCGGTTTTCTCAATATCCTGCTCCCTCATCTGTATCTGATGGTACCCTGACCTCAAATCAATCTTCGTAAAGAAGACTGCTCCATGCAACTCATCTATCAGCTCATCAATGCGCGGAATGGGGTACCTATTCTTGATGGTTCTTTTATTGAGCTGCCTGTAATCAATGCACATCCGAAGTGAGCCATCCTTCTTCTTCACCAATACAACCGATGAAGCAAAAGGAGACTTGCTAGGTCTGATATGACCCATAGCCAACAACTCATTAATGGTCTTCTCGATCTCATCCTTGAGTCGTTTCGGATGTCGGTAGGGAGTGATCATCACGGGCTTGGCGCCCTCCTCCAACTCAATAATGTGCTCCGTACCCCTGTCTGGCGGTCTACCAGGTGGAATGTCACTAAACACTTTGGAGTGTTTAGTCCTCAGAATCTGTATGTCAGGGTGGTATTCACCCTTCTGCGGCTCCTGCTGGGCTGGCATCAACATGCACTCAGCCGCCCAGTCAACCATATCATGACGAATGAGCCTCTCCATCCGCCTGAATGAAACCATCCTAAGATTACTGTCCCGTATTGCCTTGATGACATGTGGTCTTCCGTCAACCTTAAATTTCATCTCCATATCCCGTAGGTTGAGCGTGAACTCACCCAAATCATGTAACCATGCCATCCCCAATACCACATCTGTATCACCCATATTAACAACATAGAATTCAGTCTTGAATTCATAGTTGTTCAATCTCATCGGAAGATCAGTAATCTTTCTGTCGCACCTGAGAGTATATCCGTCAGCCACCTTAACTCGGATACCCTCGAAAGCCTCTGTCTGGATACCACGCCTCTCCACTAGACGTGCATCAATAAAATTATGTGTCGCACCCGTATCCAACAAAGTAATCACCTTCTGACCTGCTAAGAGCCCACGGAGTCGAAATGAACCATCTCTCTGAAGACTAGTCAGATGGGCTTCCTGTAGCTTCCTTCCACCTTCATGTTCATTCTCATTTTCGGACTTCTCATCATCTGAAGGCTCGGAATCAGCTTGCTGGTCTGACAGATCAGATTGCTCTTCGCCCTCATAAAACCATTCCATTTGGTTATTTTTGACTTTCGGACGAAGTGGGCATATGTGCTTTTCATCATAGGGTGCCTTGCACCAAAAACATAACTTTTTCTTGCGTAACTCATTCAACGTTTCCCTGTCGAATGGTGGTGCATTCTGCTTCTTCGGATCCTGTTGATCCCTCCTCCTGTCAAAGGGTCTATTTCTGTCATTGTTCCTGTCGAAAGGCCTGTTGGGTCTCGTGTATGGAGTGGACCCTGAAGTGAACTTGCTGCGAGGTGCGGCAAGCTCCATGCTGCGTGCCTTCCGCATGGCCTCCTGCAGTGTGGGAGGGTCAAAAGCCTTGACCCAACCTCTCATGGGTTCTGTCAAACCCTCAACAAATAAGATAATGAGTCTCCTCTCTGAAATGCCAGTCACCATGACGGCCACTCTCTGAAACTCGCCAATGTATGCCTCCAGACTGCCTGTCTGTCTGAGCTGAGCCAACTCTCTAAAATACAACTCCGGATCCTTCCTATCAAATCTCTCTATCAATCGGCTCGTGAACTCCTGATAGGTATTAACCGCATGATGGCCTAACGTGTACATGCCGTGGTGCCACCAATCATGCGCTACTCCGTCCAAATGTAAAGTGGCAAATTTAATTGCCTCATCCTCCTGCATAGGTCTAAGTGACAGATAGTTGTCCAATTTCTGGACCCATGACCTAGCTGATGTCTTCTCTGACCCATCAAAATATGGCAGTGTAATCTTGCTCACAGCATACTGTAAATCTCTATTCACCTGTGGCTGCTGCTGCTGATGCTGTGGGGGTCTACGATCAAATCTACCTCCTCCTCTGGGTTTATAGACATCTATAAACTCATGAAACGTAAGTGCCTGCCGGATCTCAGGCGCTAAAGACATGTACTCGCCATGAAATCTCGTCAAGTCTGCCACCGACATGCCGTTCTGTGGCTGGAAGTCCTGATGATGCACCTGATGCTCTGCCCCTGGAGTCTGAGGTGGAGTATCTCTGGGTAAGAAAGTAGGCTGACCTGGCCTACGCTCCTGATAGATCGGTAACGGCTGCCTAGGAGCTGATGCCAATGGCTGATCCACTGGAGTGGTCCCGCTCGTCTGTCCAATCTGTATGAAATGAGGCTGTGTGGGCGTACACTGCCTAATAGTACCCATCAACTGCGACATCATATCCATCATGTTGTCGTGTCTCCGTCTAAACTCCTCATCAGTAATGTCACCCTCTGCATGTGCCTTCCCTGGATCCCTGCGAGTCTCTGAGGAAGTCTCACGATCTGCCATTAGGGTTGCAACACTGTTTTCACTACCGTCTGAACTGGATCTGTGAAAACCAAGCACTCCTGATACTGTCTGACCTTCTGGAATCGGAGGACCTGTCCAGTCTTCGTCTTTGCCTGTCCCTACACCTCTGGTATACTGAATAATGTCTTGGTTCATAAAAGGCAACCCAGAAATGCACTGTATTCTGAATAATCACTGAAAAAGCACAGGATGGCAGGAGATCTGTGCTCTGATACCACTGTCGGAACCCTGGTGGTTCTCTGAATCAAACACTGATTTGTTTTTGTGTTGTTTTTGCAATTTTCGATTTTTTGATGTTTTTGAAGGTTTTCACAGGCAAAATGGAAAAATGCGATTTCTCTAGAAATTGCTTAAAAATTCATATAAAATTCATACAAGCTCAAAATGCATAGATTTTGCTCAGAAAGGGAAGGCGTTCCTTTATTTCATCTTTTCCAATACATACAATATAAAAAATCTGAACATATAAGCATTATTTGGAAATTTATCAAATGAAACCTGGTTTTTAAGATGGCGGCTGCAGCTGGTAAAGAAGTGTACGGCCAAAATGATAGAAGACTTCTCTGAGCTCCAAATCCAACGCACAACCTCTGGTGACCAAGGCGTCCAAGAACCCCAAGTCAGAAACTGAGAAGGAAAGGCGTTTCTCTGGGAATGAAGAAGTACGGCCCTGCTGGTACGGCCTGTACAGCAGTATTAATGATAGTACGGATTCCTTGAGACTTGTGCCAAAACGCTGATGAATGGTAGTGAATGGAATCGCCCCAAAAAGAAGATGATTTCCTCTGTAAAACTCTGAACAAATGACTGATTAAGCTCAATCTGTGACTTCTGGATGAAATCACCAAGTGCAATCTTCAGCTGGTATCTCACAGCCTCAGTATGCCTGATCTCTGAAGAGGTTACGTTCTCCAGAAACGATAGTCTGCCAGCAACCCTAGGGTTTGCAAACTCCAAAGCTCAGATGCTCAGTAGACAAAATTGAATAATAAACTTGATAGTTCGATTTTGCCTTGGGAAGAACAATATATTCTTCTTTGAAAAGTTCGACCTAATTCTCCATTAAAATAATCATTTAAATTAATGATTTAATTTTCACTTTGGACTTAGGAGAATTTATTTAATTATTGGCGTCCCTTTTTAATGAGCATTAAATACTCATTAAATCACATTTTAATAATATAATATAAAGTATAATTAAATACTTTATAACTTAGCCAAATAATTAAATATTTTAATATTTCAATAAAGTGACTTTATAATAAAGTCAAATTATTAAATATTTAATAACTCAGTAATTACCCCTTATTTCTCCGTCAAATCAAACAATTACTGAACCGGGTCGAATCTGAGCTAAATCACTGCACCAGGTGCCCTACCCGAAATAGCAGCTTCCGTCTGACCTAACTTTCTAAAAATAGAAAGTTCTCTGAAAAGACTCTCTGGAAGATTCTGCGAAGGCCCAAACCTGACACACTGTAAACTGGAGCTAACCAACACTGAGCAACTGCCAAAAAGGATCCTCTGAACACTCCTGTCAACCTATGAGGATCAAATGATAGGCTAACCTCGTCACCAGCTGTGCTGACTAGGATGGGGACATGACACTTAACACCAACCTCCATAGGTGTGGGCCGTGGCCATAGGATTGCAGTCCTGCACATGAAACCACTAAAGAAGATCTGAAACATACTTTTGTTGGGACAAAAATATACCATCTATATGCTGCCAAACTTCAAGACCAAGAAAATAATGCATTTGTCCTAAATCAGTCATGTCAAATTCTGAAACCATAGTTGCTTTAAATTCAGAAAACAAAGATGAATTATTCTCAATGTTTATGAGATCATCCATATATAGAACAAGAAGTAGAATATCCTCACCAAAAACAAGAAGTAGAATATCCTCTCCAAAATGTCAAAGATAAAGATTAGAATTGGACTGAATTTTTACAAAACCTTTTTGTTGAAGATAAGAATCAATTCTAGAGTACCATGCTCAAGGTGCCTATTCGAGACCATACAAAGCCTTCTTCAACTTGTAAACAAGATGTTCTTTGGAAGGAACTTCAAAACCTTGGGTTGAGAGACATAAACTTCCTCATCAATATAATTATTCAATATAACACTTTTAACATCCATTTGATAAACATTCCATCCATTTTGAGCAGCTAAGGACAAGACTAATCTAATAGTATCCATCCTAGCTACAGGAGCAAAAGTTTCAGTATAGTCAATACCTTCTTGTTGAGAGTATCCTTTTGCAACCAATCTAGCCTTATATTTATCAATAGTCCCATCAGATTTATATTTAGTTTTATAAATCCACTTTGTACCAACAACATCCTTTCCAGGGGGCAATTGAACCAACTCCCAAGAGTCATTTCGCTCAATGGATGCCATTTCACTTTTCATATCTGCAACCCACTCTTCCTTTGCACTAGATTCTGCAAATTTTGTTGGCTCATCATTCTGCATAACATGAATCATGACAACATAATTAACTTGTCTATGTGATCTTGTAGTCATTTGATCAAAATTAGTATCTAACATGAGTAATGGGGGATGATTTTTCTCAGTTCTTTATTGGTATTTTTGATACTTCAAACTCTCTGCATTGGAGGATGAATTTTTTGCATTATCAATGACTTCTGATCATCAAACACAAGTACATGAGATTCCTCTTCACCTGCATCATTCATAGGAGGATTAAATTTCTTCAAATCAATCTCAATATTCTTAACCTTTTCATTAGGAATATAGTGTGTTCTTTCATCAAATATGACATCTCTACTTATGATTAACTTCTTATTGATAGGATCATATAATCTGTAAGCTTTGTTTTCATAACCATAACCAATAAAAATGCATTTGATACTTTTTTCATCCAAATTTGTTCTTTTTTTTCCTTAGGAATATGCAAATAAACAACACAACCAAACACCTTTAGATGAGCAATAGATGGTGTAAAACCAGACCAAGCTTGTCAGGAGTCATTCCAAGAACAAATTTTGTGGGACTCCTATTCAACAAATAAACTGCGGTAGTGACTGCCTCTGCCCAAAAGGATTTAACTAGATTCTTTTCTTTCATCATGCTTCTTGCCATTTCAACTATAGTTCTATTTTTTCTTTCAGCAACTCCATTTTGTTGTGGAGTTAGTGCTAGGCCCAACAGAGGCAGAATAGGAAAACGAATTTTATTGCATATTGAAAATACATTGAAGGACTGTTTACATGTTTTATTTTATAGGCAAAAGATAGTTTAACTGTCGTAACTATCTAATTATCTAAACCGAAAAATAAAATTACAAATGTGTTAACCCAAAATATTAACACGCACATCCCCCCCTTAATCTGAAGGGGTTATCATGAAAATATGCAGTATTGTGAACTGCTCAAACTTCTCTCAGCCAAGTACTTTGGTGAAGATTTGCTGGCTGATTTAGAAGAAACCGTTACTGTGATAGATCTTGGATTTGTTTGAACTAAGCCTGTTACCTTGACAAGGTTCAAACTTTGATAATGAGCTTGTTGCTTTGACAAGTCTCAAATTTGATAATGAGCCTGTTACTTTGACAGGTCCCAAGTTTTGATAATTATCTTGTTGCTTGGACAAGTCTCAACTTTTGATAATAAGCCTATTACTTGGATAGGTCTTAAATTTTGAAGAATGAGCTTGTATCTTTGACTAGTCTCAACTTTGGACTTATTTTTGCCATGCTGCATTTTGAAAAAATGACTAAACTTTAGTGGCCAATATGAATAGTTACCAACTATCAATTTGGGGCAACCATTGTCATTGAAAATTATATCTGAAATTTATTTAAAATAGCACACATTGAGTGCAGTCATTGAAAATAATATCTAAAATGGCACATTGAGTGCAATAAAATATTGAAGTGTAAATACCACACCAATCACAAGGTGTCAACAATCTATGAAATCTCCACGTGAATCTGACATACACACAAGATTCAATCTGGGACAACCATTATCATTGAAAATTATATCTGAAATTTATTTGAAATAGCACACATTGGGTGCAGTCATTGAAAATAATATCTTAAATGGCACATATTGAGTGCAATAAAATATTGAAGTATAAATACCACACCAATCACAAGGTGTCAACAATCTATGAAATCTTTTTCCACTTGAATCTGATATATACACAAGATTCCCCCCTTGGCAGATGAGGGAGGAAAATGTCAACAACACAATCTCCCTGATGGAGTGAATTCCCCCCTTGGCAAATGAGAGAGGAAAATGTCAACAACATGATCTCCCTAATGGAGTGACTGAACAAGAGGAAACATCTTTATCTCCATAGCCTCAAATAATTGGAATATATTAGTAAGGACCAACATCATCATAATCATCATAAGCTGCATATCCAACATACTCAGCATAATTACATTTCTTCGTAAAATCATTCTTATCATCACCAATATAAATGTCATCACCAACATTATTTTCATCACCAATAGTAGCTTCAACAACACTCAACATAATCTTATTTGGATCATCTAGCTCAATCTCTGTCAATGATGTCACAACTGAAATATTTGAAGAAGCATCTGAGGTCTTCCTTGTTATTGGTTTAAACAAAGGATTAGCAACACATAACATAGGATTTTGTGCTTTCTTTTGAAAACAATGAAAGGAATTATGAGTATGTTGACCACATGAAGAACAAAGGATACATATCAAAGCAAGTATTAGAAAGATGACCTTGACATCCACAATGGGAACAAATTCTGACACTATTGGATTTAGTGCATATTGCTTTTGGTTGCTTAGATCTTTGAACTTCACAAGAATCATTAACACATGTAGACTCAACATAATATTTATTCATATGTCCCCCTGACACAAATTTTATGGGTTTAGAATATTCTAGGACATAAGAGCCAACAAAACCTTTGTAACCAAGACCATATTTTCCCCTATTTGTTTTTTGAGATTCCCAAACTTTCACAATGGGTTATTGTTTTTATGACTTTGGTTGGTAGCATTTTTGTGTCACAGGTTTAGATGCAACATGTTTCTTTTCTGACACAAGGGAAGACACAACACCTTTCTTCTGGGACACATTGGTTTTACTTTCTTGCTTTGCTGAAATGCTAGAAGAAGGCACATCATGCTTAACATCTTTCTGCTTGTTCTTCCTAACTGATCTTGTAACATATTAAGTTCTTTTCTCAATAATATGTATTGGTTAAAAAATTGCATGAATAGAGGTTTGTATTGCCTCCAACATTCAGATATTAATTTTTCCTCATCTTTTGTATTTACATGAATTTGTAGACATAATATGCCATCAATGTAAAATGTGAACATGATTGGAGATAGGGAAATAAACAATTTGACAAACACCTTATAACATCAGTTTATACCCTTATTTCTCCAAATTTTAATTACTCCCAAAAACCTTATTACTCCATTAAAAAAAAAAAGAATATCAATGGCTGCAAAATCATACCTCACTAGTCTGATTAATCTTGCAAGTAATGACTCTTTTTGTAGATAGGGGTTTTTACCAGAACAGACATATGAGGGATGGTCAGATCGTAAGCACTTAATTGGATAATTTGGAAGAAATGCTTGGTTGGAAGATTGGGAAAACTCCCTTTGAAGATTCATCTATTCTTTTATATGCCACCCCAACAATAAAAATGCATTATAAAATGTAACAGCCATCATCAACACCACAACAGAAATCTAAAATTTGCACACCATTTTCAGTTTTTCATCATTTACACAAACCAGATTGCAACATAACCATTAATTTGAATCTGTCAACAATAAATCTGACCATGGAAAAGATTGAACCACACCTTTCCTCCGCTTCTCATTATTACTATTTCTTCATGGTTTTTTTTATCTACAAATGATGTTGACTGCCCCTGACAAGAATCAATCTTGAAAATAAACCAGCAACAAATTTATCTTGGATAAAGGAGTATGGAAGTTTTTTAATACCTCATAAAAACTTTTTAAAAATTGTAGACAAGTGGCAGATATAATATGAGTTCACAGTATTTGGTGGATACTGGATATGCTGATCTAAACAAATTAAAATATTCTTTCTTGCGATTTACCCCCTGGACGAGAAGAAGATTGAGACATTGTTGGAACTTTAGGTGGCTAATTATTCCCCCAGGCAATGAACATGCAGGCAAAAATTGTTGAATTCAGCTTTATACCTTTCGATTGCTTTAAATTCCTCCTTTGTTCCTTCTGTGAGAATATTGTGACCTTAATTTCTATTCCCTAACTGCTTTTTAACAAGGTCCACTTAAATTCGTTCACTTCGTTGCAAACTAATATTCTCTGGCGATTCTTTCCTTTGAATATAGGATGGGTTCTTCAAACACTTGCTGATGTATTGTCCCTACAATGTGATGGCTTCTGCTTCTATTTCTCTCACAATATTTTCTGCTTCTATTTCTCTTTTCTGACCTGCTCCCATCAAACAAGATCAACCTATCCGATAACCCTCTGCTCTGATACCAATTAAAGGTATCCAATATTTACAATAAACACAAATCTGATGATGATCTGCAGATGATCTACACACCAAGAACTCCTTGTATTGAACAGCAAATGAAGAAGATATATTTATACATAATGATTCAAAACTGAATGTGAACTAACTACTACCTAATCGGAGATGACTGTTTTCTAACAGCAACTAACAATTGTTAACAATGTTTATTATCTAACAATTATTAGTCATTCTTTTTACTTGTTTGACCCATCAAACCTATCCTCGAAATCAAACCACTTTACTATTTTCTCTTCAAACACATCTTTAATCAATACATCATCTTCAAGAACGTTTATATACCCACTGTCAACCTCCTTTGGTTCGCTTCCTCCTCAACATCAAGCAATTCAACTAAATTTCATTTATCTCATTTACATTTCTGTTGTGCTTACATACATTGGTGATTCAACTACATTTCTCTAACAAATTTATTTGTATCTACATTAATCTCATGCTTCAAAAATATCTTTTTACCTGCCAAAAAAATTATATGACCACCTTTAGCATACTCTTCTCTCCTTGACTCTACCTAAGTTCTTAAACTCTTCAGGTTGTCTACTACATATTCAGCTTTGTACTTCTCCTAGAAGTAGATGATTCTTTCTGAAACAGGCATCACTTTATTCAACCCATGAATAGGGGTGCATATCAAACTATCATATCCAAGCTAGTGGGGACCCTATTACTTATTAGCAATTGCAAAATGCCAATGATACAAAACAAAACTATGCAGAAGACTAAGCTACAAAAATTGTGACCAACTCAACCAGCCCTACTAGGAAGAGTAAAAGCCACAAAAAGAGGCTTATAACCCAGGTGCCACTACTATTATTACCCATGTATTATCTTCCTTTATTGAGCAGCATAGGGAGTAAGCTATTCTATTCCACATTTGGATTCCTTATAAAATGCAAAAATCCAATCGATTTTGTCTGCGTTTACCAATCCAGCCATAATTTTTAGAAAGGAAACCACCTTCTTAGCAGAATTTTTGAATTCCTTCTCAAACTGGCTATCGCTGGAGTTGAAGGGGGTACTAGTTCCTATCAAAGAGCCAACAACCAATGGAGAAACCATGTCAAAGTGCATTAACCCTACCAAAGGAATGATGTTGCCTAAAGTGTCTTCCAAGCCTCTAAGAAATCCCATGAAAGAGTTTGCTAGCAAGCTCATAGCCCCAATGTCTTCATCCATTTCAAGCAAAACACCAATGAACATGGAAGCCAAATTTGAGCTCGCCCTATAATGATGTGTTGTGTACATAAATTCTTCACTCAACACCATTTTGATAGCATGCACAACAACCATTTATTTTCCTCTAAAAACTTTCCTTAGCCATTTATTCAAGCTTTCTCTAGGAAAATTTCTTTGAAACCAACCACACATTTGAATCCATCTATCTTGATTGTTGGCGTTCAAATTCACACCTCTGGAATGCGGATTTGAAACGGACAGCTATGCACAGATAAACTGCTCTTCAAATTAGGAGGGGAAGCTCCCTCTTGCTGATGGTGTTTAAGAAAGTAAACTAAAACTAAGTTGCCTATCTTTTTGATCAGCTAAGAGCACAAGGTTTATAAAACTCAAGCGCCGTAGCTGAGATTTTCTGTTTAAGGAATTTCAACTACGACTAACCTATGCTAACGACGTTTCTAATTTCTCAAGTAAACACAGAGCAAGAGAATTAGAAATGAACAAGGTTTGATTCTTTGCCAAAATACTTAAATAAACTCTCCTTCCAACACACATCTACTTACTTTTAGTGCAAGTTGAAATTAAAGATCATATAAGCATAACAAAAATAACGGAAACTTGAGACATTATATCAAGGCAAAGGAGGCTCAAGACTTTATTTCTCAAACTTTTGGAACAAAGATTACACTAAACACATGCACGGAACAAGAAATTGCAGTTAAAGAGGCTTGCAAACTTGTCCTTACACAAAGGGAACAACAATTACGACAACTACTTGCTAGCTAAAAGAGACTCAGCAATTCGCTATGCCTATCATAAACACAATTGAACTGACACTAAATAACAACTTGTTGCATTACAGGCTCGCAATTTACTATCACAATAACCGTTAAAGAAAACAATGAGCAAAGGCTCTTATTTATAAGCAAGCAGAGGAGTAGGGAACCCTAAAATCTCCTTGCTTTTACAACTATGGCTTGCTCAAGAAACAAGCTTTATTTCTAAATTTAGAAAGAAGATAACATCTAACACCCAAGAAAGCAGGAAATGCCAACTATTCCAATTTATCTTCTTTCCCTTCTCAAAGAATGGATAAGAATTGTTTCGAGAATAGAAAGAAAGCTAGAAGAAAGCTTCTAGAAGAAAGTAGCTTTAGATTTCAATCACATTTGCTAGAAATCTGGAAATTGTGTCCTGATCAGGTGCATCTATACCCTCAATAGCAAAGTTGCGCATTTTTTTTTTTAAAGATATCCTCTCCATCTGCAATTGATCTCAGGAAATCTTCAACCTCATTGGCCGCCTTTTCAAACTTTGCTGACATCATGGAAATGTGACTTGGCAGAGTCTTATGCTTTTCCTTCATCCACCTTTGTGCAATCTTCTTACTGTACTTGTCCTTATGCATTTCCCACATCCTTTCACATTCACTCTTAGAGATAGTGACACTTTCAGGCCAAGGAGAAATGAAAACCATCTCTCGATCACATCAGGTTTCAAATTGCAAATCAATCTGCCATCAATTGATTGAATCTCCCTTGTAGCCGGATTGTAATGCTTGATGCAAGAGATTACAAACTCAAGGCTCTGAACCGAAATAGGAATAAACGTTGCTGTGAGGAGTCCAGAGTGTCCCAAGTTTTTGATTGAAGTGTTGCCTGCACTCTCCAAAACACGTAGATCAAACACCGGCTTGATGTGATGCAAGTCTGTCTCAGCTGTTTTGATGAAATCGTGGTAGAGGGCTGATTTGGTTTTGAAATCATTGAGAGTGTATTCCATTTCAAAAACCTTGAAGAATGACTGTAAACTCGCCTAGGTTCAGACAAGTTTTGAGCAACTTACTATTTTTAGAATGCTGGTTTTTCTTCCTCCAACGGACAAATTTTTGAAATTTTTTCTTAGATATGGGTTTCACTCAGAATTTCGTTGCAAAACAACCCAGATCGCCTATTTTTGAAAATTTTGCATTTAGACTGAAAAAGTAGCAAACCCTAATTTCTTCAATTTTTCACCGAAAACGCTGGCACCTAGGTTTTGTTCAAAATGCGATTAGAAATGGACCCAGTTGATCAGATTTGAAAAACACTGATGGCTGATCAAAAAAGCAGCCAACCCTAGAATCTGAAAAAAAAACTGTGATATGGGTTTTCTTCAGAAGAACATTTCAAGAGGACCCAGATGATCAAATTTTGCAAACTCTGAAGATTTCACTGACGTGCAAGGAAAAAGCAGCTGCTGCAACTTGAAAAATTCCTTCAAAAATTCTTCAGAAAGATGAGATGAAGAGACCCAGATGGCTGAAAATTGAAATCCTAGACCTTCAAAAATTTGATGTTCTGGGCAAAAAAAGTATGAAAAAGCAAGGTTCTATGTTGCTGGTCTGAAAAATAATGGAGAACTTCTTGAAAAAGCAGCAAGTTGAAGTCTTGAATCATGAAAAGAAAAACTTTGTTTGCTGTTCCACTTTTCTCCCTTGGATGCCACCTGCAAAAATGATGAAGAATGAATAGAAAAGGCCTCTTAAATAAACTTTAGGCTTGAGAAAACCCTGCTTTCTTTTGCTTTTATGCATGCAAACCCTAAAATCTTCTCATGCATCGAACTTGGACACTTCTCTTCATCTTGCAATTCTGAAATTTTGAGAAAATTGGCTAAGGCATGACATTTTGGGCGCCCTTCTTGACTAGGGGCGCCAACTTCTTCCAGACTTAGCCATTTTTATAGTTTCCTCAGATTTTCTCAATTTTGACCCGTACTTTCACCCTGATCTCCAGTTTCTAGATTGATCCAATGAACAAGCTGGATGATTCGTCGCGTAGCCTGACTAATTCTGAGATCACCTTGGAGGCCCTTCTGGCTAAAAACTTCGTTTTGACCTTCAAATTTATGGGAACCTATTTCCTCCCGGGGCTCTGAACCTTCACAGTGTTAGCCATTTTTGCATGATTTTCAATTTATTCATTTCCCTTTGATCTTCTAATAAAATCTTGATTCCGGGAGCTACGCTGATTAGATCGATTGACTGTCAGATTCACTGGATAGCTTGGCTGAATCCAACGAAGTGATCTTGGGCACTACAACTGCAAATTCTATCATCTCAAGCTTTAAAACCTTGGGCACCCTTTCTCTACAGGGATGCCCAACTTAAGCAAACTTAGAATATTTCCAGTTTCCTCATCAATTTCTCTTCTACAGATGATCTTGTCAGATCTGATGATCCGGAGCTTGGATTGGCTAACGGCTGGACTCGTTACGGAGTTGAGAGGATTTCAAAGGGGGTCCTTTGGGAGTAACTTCATCAAAAATTTGAATCTAGGGCATCAAAAGCTTGGGCGCCCCTGGCCAGCTAGGGCGCCCAACTTCACCAGAGTTGAATATTTTCCAATATTTTCTTCTTTGCTTTTGACTTTCATCGTTTAACCCTTGTCAAACTCTCTGTTCCACCTCCTATATCTAGTGACTGCCAACTTAGATTGACAAGTTGATGGTCTCTTTGGAAAGTCTGATCAATTCTGAAGAAGTCACGTTGGAGGCTTCACTAGCAAAATCATCCGTTTGAGCCCTCAAAATCTTGGGAGCCTTTCTCCTTCAGGGGCGCCCATTTGCTCCAGACTTAACCATCTTCATCCGATTTTCATCTTCAAATTTGAACCTTCATTCTGTACCTTCAACTTCAATCTGAATTTTTCGGAGATTGACGAATCTGACAATCTGATGAAGATATCTGTTGCGAAGCAGACTAAATTCTAAAGAGATTGAGCTTATATGCAAACCCCAACTGCTGAGTTTGACCTCCCAAAAAGCTAGGCGCCCCTGGGCACCTGGGGCTCCCAAAGTTCCCAGACTTAGACAATTTTTAGTGATTCTCCGTGATTTGCACTTTGTCTTCTGGTTCAAACCTCCCCGTTTGATCTCAAATACCAGGTGACTGATTGATCTGTTGACTGCGTTGTTGGACTCGATGCGAAGCTGGGAGGAATCTGAGCAACTTTGCTTGGAGACTCAAACCCTAATTTCATCATCTGATGCACTAAAAAGATGGGCACCTATCTTCTCCTGGGGCACCCATGTCAAGCAGTGTTAGTCAAAATTTTACAAATTTCAACTTCCTTCTTCATTCTTTGTGCATGCTCATCAACTCATCTCCTATTCTAGTGCTTGCGTGTTGGATCTAGCGCTTGGCAGCTGACTGACCTCCATTGATGAGTTTTGAAGCTCCCGAAATGCTTTTAGACCCACTAGGGCAAAACTGATCGTTTCTTGATTTTGACTGCACCAGCCTAACATGGAAGTATTTTGAGCCAATCAAAATCAGTTTGGACCATAACGGACCAACTTTCTATTTTTTAAAAATTTTGCCAGTATCCATTTCGAAAGAAAACCAAAAAACCCAAAAAAGTTACTATTTTTAGAAATTTTCTAAAAATAGCAGTTTTCCTAAAAAGTAGGGATGAAAAACTGAGATCTAGGTTTTATAGATTAGGTCGCTCTAAGTAGACCCAAATCATCAGATTTTGGAAATTTTTCATTCTTACCCCTCATGCAAAGCATGCACACCCAAATTTTGACCTTTTTAACAGATTTAACAAGACTTTTACTCATTTCTTCAAAATGTCTAAGTGTAACAAAAATTTTAATTTTGGGGTACAACATTGGCTCTGTTTGGGGACCATGGCGGATACTTACGGCATAGGAGAACCATAGAATCTCTGGAGTTTTGAGCATAGACTAGTGCCTTATCCATTGGGCATCGGAGTCAACAATATTTCCTAATCACCTATTTGCAAACTTTCCCTAAGTCACCTATGACAGGACTGCCTAAAATCACCTAATAGTTGGACTTCCCTAAAAATCACTTAAAACAAGACGCCTAATCACCTAAAACACGACAGGACTGTTACAAAAAGGGGAAACACAACATAACGATCACATCACTGAAAGGGGAAACACATCACGAAAACATAAAAGAAAATATTCACAAAAAATTTACTCCACCTCTGAAGGATGTCGTTTCTACCTGAAAGGCTTTACTTCTCTTCTCCTAGGTATCACAAGAGACAAATCTTCAAGGATGAAGATTCTCACATCTTCATACGTCCAGCCAGAGGCACCTTGAAAAAAATCGGAATATGGCACAAGGAAGGAGGCAAGTACCACTAAGTCACCAACTTTATGGTCGTTCATCTTCGGGATGTCTCT